>PVIW01006052.1:0-94204 GCA_004026585.1 Noctilio leporinus | reverse complement strand
GTGGGTTTAGTTGCAGTTTGAAAAAGATAACTGTGTCTCCCTTAGCATCTCCCTTTTTCCTATTTTTCACCGTATGTAAGTTTACAAAGGTCAGATGCCAGTATGATCTAGAATAAGAGCTTTTATGGCTCACTTTGAAAGGTTACTTTAGAGAAAATCTTATGAAGCAGCAGTACCCCAAAGTGCTGTGGGAACATGGTTAACACCTTATTACTTCCTAATAGAGTTTCTAACACATTAGAGGTTTAGGGTGCTGGACTCCTGAATGTGTCTGTACTTTGGTCTCTATTTACTAAAGAGAAATGAAGAGGCAGCTCAAGGGCCTACTCCTGCTGAGGTTATGTGCTCAGGACATCAATACAATGTAAAGATTACTTCTACCATCATAGCAAAGCCTGAAATAGCTATTTAATTATTTATCAGATTAATAACTATAATGCAAAATACTTGTAATAATGAAGGAAATGTCACAGGCCTTATTTCTCTATTGATGATGACACAATGTGGTATTAGACCTTCCAAAATACAGAAAACTTTGTCTATTTGTCCTATGAAACCGGAAATAACCTAACTGTAGTTCAGGAAAACAATGAAGGTCAGAGCCATGCCAGATTTAAGTTAAGAATATTTTTTCTGATATGCATTTATTTTCAACGTATTTGAAAATCTGAACTATGGGAGTAGTTGGTTGCTAATATAAGTATCTTTATGAAACCAAATTTAGATATTTTTGCTGTAA
The DNA here is from genome assembly GCA_004026585.1 of Noctilio leporinus. Lineage (NCBI taxonomy): Eukaryota > Metazoa > Chordata > Mammalia > Chiroptera > Noctilionidae > Noctilio > Noctilio leporinus. Next base: position 93,465 of record PVIW01006052.1, on the reverse strand, counting down.
ATGACTTATGATAAATACAATTGAATTACTGTCCCTGTTTCTTGTTTAAATGTGATCTTATGAATTTTACTATTATGCATTTAATAAAGAAGTATTTATTAGTAAATTGTAGGCTAGTTTTACTTTTGAGACAAACACATTTTAGATTGCTATGTTTGCTACAACTGATGAGTCTCTATTTTGTAATTCTTTTTTAAGGTGGAAGGAGGATTTGGCCATTGAGATAGATTGTAAACCAGATTACTTTCTTAATGGTGTATTTATTTTTAGGAAATGATGTGAAACATCAGCTATGTTTATAAAAGTGGTTGTGAGTTGATTGTGTCAAAGACAACACAGGATGAGAGATAAAGAAATACACAGAGAGATTTTTGTTAGTAGATTTAATATAGAAAATTACATGTGCCAGATTCTTTCCTTTTTAGCTTATTTTCTTCTTTGGATAAAATAGGAACATTACTTTTTAATCATTGTCATAAAAAACATTTGTTCCAGATTCCATTTCAAAAATTATTATATATGTATAGTTGTATACCTGCAAATCTTACCTCTCTCATCTATCCATATAATTTACTCTTCTATTTAAATTATAGTAACCATGAGCTTGATAACCAATTAGCATTTTTAAACTAAATCCTCCTCTGTGAGGCATTTCTAAGAATTTTTGAATAATATTTGCTTCATCATACTATCTATCCAGGTGTTTGCTTGTTTTCTCTACCAGGAAGTCTTATTTCAACATATATTAAAATCTTGCTGTTATTATAGATCCTGACCTACTTGGCATATAACACTGTAGATTGTCAAAAATAAATAAACACAAGCCCTGGCTGATGAGACAGTGGATAGATGTTGGCCTGAGAACCCAAAGGTTGCTGGTTAGACTCCCCAGTCAGGGCACATAACCAGGTTGCAAGCCAGGTCTCCCAACCAGGTCTATAGCTGGAGGCAGATGAAAGACAACTATCCACTGATGCTTCTCTCCTTTTCTTCCTCCCTCCCTGCCCTTCTCTCTAAAAAGAATGAATAAAATCTTTAAAAAAAGAAAAGAAAAGAAACAAACACAATCTTACTTTGGAGATGCGAGAACACGGGGAAAGCAAAGCCCTGTGGCGAGAGCAGCACCTGCTGCAAGCAGTTGCCCATCAGAGAAGTGGCCTCACTCCATCTCAGCCCTGGGTCAGAGCAGAAGAAATCCTCCTACAATGAGTGCACAGTCAACGCCCAGCTCGGGTATCCTGCTTACCGAGAAGTGCCAGGAGAATGAGGGCATTTCACAGGCAAGTATTCACGGTCTGCAGGGCCAGCAGGGCCAGGGCAGAGGCTCTCCCACTGCTCTGTTTGGTGCTAGTTTTAGCAGCTTCTGATGATACAGGTGATACCCAACATGCCCACGCACCAGAATCACCTCACTGGAAAATCTAGTTATGCTTGTTTTTCTCCCCCTGGAGAAACCATCAAGAAACAGGGAACCAAATCAGCCATAGAACCATGCTAAAGCACACGTTTCTCCATCCTTCACTTCTCCCCCTTCTAGGTGTGCTTGGAATCCCTTCTCCCCATCTGCTCCAGCAGTTCAAGCTTTCATCATTGCCCTCCAATATGTCTGCCACAAAGTTCCTAACTGGTCTCCCTGAAAAGACTCTTGTGCCCCCAAACATAGTTGCTATATTTTATCATTTTTTGATTCTCTGAATAATGCATCCAGCCAGGGTAATATTTCACCTCCTTTAGAAGTAAAATAATTAAGGATTGGAAACTTTATAAAATGTACACAATCCAATTCATAATTTGCAGCAAAGTATTCAAATTCCAATTTTTAGTTCAAAGTTTAAGTGCTTTCCACACATTTTTTCCTATTTTCTACATTTTCTATTGTTATGTATGAAATTTCTGATTAGGAAGTATTTCACAGTGTCAGGTCATAGTGCTTTCAGACCAGCAGGTTCAGAGAGTGGGCCGGCCTTTGTTCCGGTGAAGGAGGTACTGGGAACCTTTAGGAGATCTGACAGGCTTTACTGCAGGCAGCAGGTTTATGACCACACAGGCCGGGCAGCAAGGGTGTTGGCGTCCCCACCCACAGTTGGCCCACCTTTAACACAGCTGCACTTAGGTTAATGACCACCGAGAGTTTGGGTATGCCGTACCCACTCTCCTTTGCAGGTTGCTAGGTGGCTTGGGTGAAAGTGTCAGCAATCCACGAAGGATTTGTCCACACTGTATAGCAGCAGCACGTACTAGCTTACAGCAGGGCATCTTATGTACACCTTGGAACAAACGAGGTCCTATTCACACTAGAACAACGAATACCCAAAGGTGACACTTGCCTGCTCAAGGCCACTATGGTGGCCCCTCCTGGGGCTCAGTGTTCCGGTCCCTGGGATAAAATTAGCTTCAAGGCTATATCCCTGGCTGACACAGCAGGAAGGTCCAGCCAACCATGGACACAGAGATTCCTCAGGCCTGTATATATACACGGAAATATATGCCTAATAGATTTAGGCATAGCAATATCAATTGCTTATCGGAACTATAATGTCAGCTATTTTTTTTGTTAAATTATGAAAGTGTCATTTGATATTAATGATATAAGGTACTTGTAGTTTTTGTTAAGTATAAAGTTTTGCCTAGTGTTACAGAAGTCTTCCATTATTCCCTGTTAAAGAATAGTTATATGAAGTTGGAATTTGCTAATTACCATTTTAAACATGTTTTTGGAAAGGAAAGCAGAACAAGCATTTTTCTTCTTTTTCTAATTCATCACAACATATAAGGCTGAGGTAAGGGAAAGCAAATATTTGCTTATTTGTTTATTAATTTATTCATTCATGTAAAATGTTTCTAAATGTTTTAAAATAGGCACCAATCCTCTCATAAGATCACAATCTAGCAGCCAATAATCATTCTTTCCTCTCGCTGTTAATTGAATTAAAGGCTCCCTCTCTGTCCTTATCTCAATACATTAACTCTGTCTTACACCTTTGGAGGTAAAATCACTTAAAATGCTAGGAAACACTTTTCAGTCAAATCAATCAGTCACTGGCATTTTGTGGTCACTGATAATTCACTAATCTCTTTGGTGCATTCTGAATTGAATTTATTCTCAACCTTGGCTGAACCCTTGGGTAAAGGAACCTAAGAGGGGAGACACCTCACAGAGAGGCAGAGAGAAAGAGAAAGAAAGAGACAGGGTCAAAGAGAGAAGAATGGGAATCTCAGAGTATGTGCCTGGGCATTTGTAAAAAATTTTGCCAGGATACTCTGACAGTTATGAACCACTTGTATGTGACTGCATCAATGCTGATCAGTTTCAATGAACATTCTTTAATTAAATGTCAGGTAGCACATCAGTGTGACAATATTCTTCCAGGCTATCATTTACAACAGTTAGTGACTGTTTTTATCTACTAAGTACTGGTATCATGAGAATATCTAAAAGTCATTTGATGTTATAATTATAATGTTTCTTTAAAGTTACAAAAAAATGGCTTGGCTATAATAATTAAAATAATCACTAAAATATAAAAAATTAAGATTTGGTCCCATAATTAGGTATAGAGCAACAATCGAATCTGCATGTACACAGTGTAAGACAAGAGGAAATGAGAATGGAAAAAGCAGACACTCTATGATCAAAGCAGTTTTAAGTAAATACTAATACAATCCACCTGCAGATATTACACTTCTGGAGAATAAATAAGCTATAAATAGAGGGAATGGAAAATTGGATTATGCAGGTGGCATGTTTACAGTAGCATTTGATTTTAACTACACAGAATGCACCTCAGATATGATTTTAATATCAGAGTATCTCTGAAAGGCTTAATACAAATTCTTTTAAGAACTCTATTGACAGAATATCTCAGTAGAAAATTAGTTCAAAAATAAGTCAGCAGAGCATTAACTAAATCACTCTGCCTGGATTGAAGAAGAGAAAAAATATGAATTATTCATAAGAGGATTAAAAATGTTTTCCCAAAATTTTGCTAAATATTAGACAGTGGTAAGTTTTCATTTAATCATCAAATCATTAAGGAAACTACAGATCCTGATTGTCTTTTTAGATTATTATACCATATGCTGAAATATTAAATTATAATAGCAATATAGCTCCTAAATGACCATTGAATGAGAGAAAAAATAAAGGATGTATACACCTGTACATTAAATTACTATTAAATATATGATAAAGCTAAACAAGTTGAGGTTACTCTTTGCCTTTATATATTTCAATAGACTTAATTTTTGTTTCATCTGCTTCCCACAAGGTTATCATGGCTCCCTATCTGCTTACTGTGATGGCTTTATTCTACTACAGGGAACTTGATTTCTCCACATTTTACATGATTATAAATTCCTTGCATGATCTGAAAAGTAAACTTCAGTATTTGTATTGTGATCAATTTTTTAGTCACTTCATACTTTCAAAGGCAGAAAAAGGCCAATTAAGGCAGTCACACATCTAATGCTACATGTTTTACTTATAAGCCCCTGCTCCGTATGTAATTATATGAAAGAATCCTATACAATAAAGTTTAAAGACCTACATAAAACTGACATAACTAATTAAACTCTACATACTGATTTCAATTTAATGTATATTCATTCACCTATCAATGTGACTATAAATTATATGTTGTTTAGGAAAGTGTTTGAGTATAAATCAAAAACAAAAGGAAGACCATTACCAGAAATTGTTGAAGAGGGAATTGAGACAGGACACAAAATATGAGATGTGTTACTTTTTTATGCAATGTCTTTCCTAATTACTTGAAGTAGTAAAAACTTTATCTTGGGGAGGTCATACTCAGTAAATTCTGAATTGAGGTGACTAAATGTTCATGGTCATAATTTTCGTAAGTGGCAAATTAGGAATTAGATTGCAGTTTTGGCTCTCTTTCTGAAACTCTTCTTTGTACAGTCCTTCTGTTGCTCATTTAAATCAAATCTTCAAAGTTAGTGACATTCGTACATAATGGTTATGATAATTAAAGTGAGTTAGAGTTACCATAGTAATGCTTTTCTGTCTAGGAATAGGATTTTCAAAGTATTTTATATAGGAGTTTTCAATTTTGGATCGTTGAATATACTCTTTGGAATTCATTCGGGTTGCTCATGGCAAAGGTATATCTCTGCCCCCCAAATGGCTACTGCTGAACTTCCCATTTAATAGTTGTCATGTCTGTATGTACTGTGTAGCTACCATGCTAAAACTCACATTAAATGGTTCTGTTATTAAATATTTAATAATTAATATTTTAGTTATATTTTTATCTTTAATTAATATTTTTGTTCACGCTTTCAGAAAATGTAATATTTTATTTTATTTTTATGATCAATGCAATAGTTATTTTATCTTTAAAGTGTATTTTATTGATTATGGTGTTACAGTCATTCCAACAGTTTTCCATTTACCCACTTTCATCCAGTACCCTCTCCTTCCTCTAGCAATTCTTCCCCCTACCTTGGGTTCATGGATCATTCATGAAAGTTTTTGGCTTCTCCCTTTCCTATACTATTCTTAACACCCCCTGTCTATTTTATTCCTGTCAGTTATGCTTCTTGATCCCTGCATTATTGACCCCCTTTTTAATTAATTATTTATTTATTTTTAGAGAGAGGGGAAGAGAAGGATAAAGAGAAGGAGAGAAACATCAACATGTGGTTACCTTTCATTTACCCCCAACTGGGGACCTGACCCAAAAGCCAGGCATGTGCCCCTACTGGGAATGGAATCAGTGACCCTTTGGTTCACAGGCAGGCACTCAATCCACTGAGCCATACCAGCCTGGGCTATTTCCTTCTTTCTGCTCCTTCTTTGTCCAGTTAATAACCCTCCAAATGATCCCCATACCTATGATTCTGTTCTTATTTTGGTTCTTTGCATAGTTCATTTTTTAATTTTTCTTTTTTAGAAAAAATGTTGTTGATAGTTGTGTGTTTGATGTTATTTTAATGTTCATAGTTTTGACCTTGTTTTCCTTAAATAAGTCTCTTTAACACTCATATAATAATGACTTGGTGATGATGAACTCCTTTAGCTGTACCTTGACTGGAAAGCACTTTATCTACCCTTCTATTATAAATAATAGCTTTGCTGAATTGAGTAAACTTGATTGTAGGTCCTTGCCTTTTCATCATTTTTTTTTTTTTTTACTACTTGCCAGTCCCTTCTTACATGCAAAGTTTCTTTTGAGAAATCAGCTGATAGTCTTAATAGGGATTCCCTTATAGGTAACTCTATTCTTTTCTTTTGCTGCTTTTAAGATTCTCTCTTTATCTTTAAACTTTGGAATTTTAATTATGATGTATCTTGGTGTGGTCCTCTTTAGGTATAGCTTATTTGGGTCTCTCTGTGCTTCTGGACTTGTATGTCTATTTCCTTCATCAAATTAGAGAAGTTTTCTTTCATTATTTGTTCAAATAAGTTTTCAATTTCTTGCTCTTTTCCTTCTGTCATTCCCCTAATTTGAATATGGCATGCCTAAAGTTGTCCCAGCCCTGGCTGGTGGCTCAGTGGAAAGGCACCAGCCTATGAACCCTAAGGTCGCTGGTTCAATTCCCAGCCAAGGCACAGAACCAGGTTGCAAGCCAGGTTATGGCAAACGTTTGGGTTTGCAGGCTGATGTCTTATCCACTGTACTACCAGCCCGGACCTCCTCCTACTAGTTTTAAATTACTTTATATCTATAAATTTACAAACTAAAACAAACATAAGGTACAAAAGCTACACAATCTTTGGAAGAATGACAGGCTTCTGCCTTAAATCCTGTCCCCTCTAGAAGACCCAAAGAAGAATAACCCTGCCACCCTGTGCCAGGCCAGCCTGATCCTAGGCTGCACTCAAGAGTTTTTTTCTCCTATTTAAAATACTATCCTTTGGGAAGTGCAGGCTGCTGCAGCTTCATCATCCAGGCAACTACAAAGAAGAGCAAGAGAGTAAGTCTTTGCACTTCTGTTTTAAATATTCCATGATTCCATTTGCTCAGAAGGTGTCCAATTTTTCAACCAATACCCTCCTGTAGACTATTTACCATTGTTTTGGGCAGGTTCCTCTCTACTCCTCCTCAGTTATCTAATCAGATATCTCTGCATCAATATGGAATAATTACATTATTATATTTTTACCCATGAACATAGGTTTATAATGAATGTTTACATTTCAACACTATATGACAAAAGACATTATTTAAAAAGGGAAGGATTTAGGTAAACCACACACACATACACTCACATCAGCTCCATCCAGAAAAAGTCCAGCTATTGTTAATAAAATAAGGATGGTTTGTGCAACAGGAAAGTGAAGTGGAACACACATGTGTAAATAATGATGACTTCACTGCACTAGTCAGTGGGGGTGGTAGACACCTTTGAGTAAGCAAGTGTACATGGCATTCAAAATGGCTGATCAAGTAGAGAAACAAATTTGCATCAAATTTTGCATTAAGCTTTAACATTTCTCCATGGAAATTATTCAGATGATTTAGAAGGTTGCAGCTATAGGCAACTGATGATTGGCAGCTTCATCACGACAATGCACCCACTCAAGCATCACATTTTATGAATAGTGTTTTGATGAAATACCAGATCACCCAGGTAATTCAGTACTCCTACAACGCAAATTTAATGCTCTGCAACTTCTGGCTTTTGCCAAAACTAAAATCACCTTTGAAAGGGAAAAGATTTCAGACTATCAATGAGAGTCAGGAAAATAAGTTGAGACAGATGATGGCAATTGGGAGAACTGTGTGAGGTTCCAAGGTACCTACTTTGAAGAGAATGGAAGCATCATTGTTCTATGTACAATGTTTCCTATATCTCATATATTCTTCAATTGTTCATATTACATATCTGGATACCTTCTGGATAGACATTGTATATATCCATACTGAAACATGTAAAATATATTCATAAATATGTGGATATGCTTGATACAGATGTAATGTATAGGCAGTAGTTTATTACATTTGAATACTTCTTTATTTTTTAATTTTTTTAAAGATTTTATTATTTTTAGAGAGAGAGGAAGGGGGAGAGGCAGAGAGGGAGAGAGACATCAATGCATGGTTGCCTTTGACCTGCCTCCAGCTATGGATCTTGCTGGAGACCTGGCTTGCAACCTGGTTATAAGCCCTGGCTAGGGAATCAAACCAGCAACCTTTGGGTTCGAAGACCAGTGGGCGCCTTATCCACTGTGCCACCAGCCAGGGCTGAATACTTCTTGATAACCCCAACCAAGTAATTCTGTGCTTTCTCTATGACTTCATAATTATTATTGGTTTTAATATCAGAGTACAATATTTTTCAGTTTGAATTATTGAATGCATAGCTACTATTTGGCCATTTCTATAAAAGAACTAAGTCCCACACATTTGAATGCCAAAACAACTATTAATCAGTGTTAATATCAATTAATGCTTATTATAAAAATAATTATTTTATAATAAAAATATTTAGAAACTTGAACAGAGACATGCAACTCACTTAAGAAGAATAAGTTATGTTTTTTTCAAAGAAGCTAATTTGAATGTCCTTATTCCTTTAAATTATACAAATAACATAGAGATTTCTTTTATGCAAACAGCGATTGAAATAACATGACAAAATCATAAAGATCTCTGAAAATTATGACAAGCTGCAAACAAGAATACTCAACAAAGAGGTTGTAAAATTAAATTTGTATAAATGTTCCAAACATAATTTGGCAAAAGAAAAATGTAAAGACTCCAAGAACAATTTATAGTCTTCATTTAAAATTGTATTCTTTCCAATAAAAGTCCAGCAATAAAATTTTTAAATACAACTTTTTAATACTTTTTGTAATGCTATTTGTTAAATTTTAGCCTTCATAAATAACTACAAGATTTGGTAACTTGGATTGAAATATGCTGTGATAAGTAAAAATATTGGATGTGCCCCTGTGTTCTTCCATGTAAATAGCCAATGAATATAGACATATACAAAAGTTATCTAAATTATTTATTAAGCATTTAGAGATTTTAAGAAAAAAATAAAACACAATTATAAGCATAGAAAACTGTCAGAGTTCTCTAAGAAAAATTGCAAATAATACACTTAGGAATAAATTAAAATGAAGTACCGAAAATTTTTTACACAATAAACCATTATTGAAAATGAGAGTAAATATCAGGACACAAGTCCTCACCTTTTGATAGTTAAAAAGCAAACATGAATTAAGTGAAAAAGAAAACCAGAGAGTATGGAGTCCAGTAGATGACCCCACTTACAGACTTGCGTTGATGACTTGAACTGCTAGGATTAGAACCACCACAAATGAGAGAGAGTGCTGAACAAGGAATCAAGGCAGTGTAGACTAAGGGAAAGCCTACTAGAGATGCACAGAGTTGCACTAACTTGGTACATAGGTATAAAGGAGAAACTAAAGGTCTAACAGAAATCCTACCATTCCAAATTTTTCTTTGGCTTTTTTGTTTAAAATACCTTCGGGCATTTCCACAGTGTCTCTGCAAAGGAATTTTCCCAACATTGCATAGCTGGATAACCTTCATTAAATTACAAAGACTAAAATATATTTATATAGATTCTCTCTATATATAGAATTATAATTTGCTAAGCTGCCCTGTGACTGAAGATTTGAAATGGTAATTTGATCATCTAATGGTCTATGGGGAGCTGGTGATAAATACAGATGTTCAACAACACCAGGATTCCTAAATTATTAAAAGAGTCTGTGTGATTGGGATAACTGTAACAGCATAAATAAATAAATAAATAATAAAAAATCAGAAGTGAAATTAAATGCACTGAGACCCAATCTCTGGCGGAAGAAGCAAGATTACTTTTAATGGACTGTAACCAGTGTGGAGGTTTAAAAAAAATGTTTTTAAATAAAAGAAGCTGTGTGCTTACCATATCAAGATAAGATTTTGGTTATTCTCTAAAGTCAGACTATCAATTCAACAGATTCAAATCTAAACCCTATCATTTACTAAATACATAACCTCCAGCAAATATCTCCATTACCTCAGTTGCAGATACACTGTCATTTGAAAAATATAAAAATAAGTATGATGTTACCTATCTGTTAAAGTCACTCTGAGGTTTAACTAAAATAATTCTAAACAAAAAACTGTCAATGAGTGCTGGCTGAGAAAGAAGAAGAAAAGCTAAGCAAAAACCTGTGTATAAGAGAAGGAAAAATAAAAAATGGCCCTGTCATATCCTGTATATTGAAAACAAAGGAAAGAACAAACCTCTTCATAAGGGCCTCCTATTTTGAGATTCCTAGAACCAGAGCACAAGATGCATTCATATATGTACATTTTATTTGCACAGACCTTCTTCAGACAAGGGTGATTACCTGGAGTTAACAGGTATCAGGCTGCAGGAGATGGGCTCAATTGTACAGCAGAGACTACCTAGGTGGGTCACCACTCAATGCTTTACATTTTCATACCCAAGGTGGGCTATAAAAAGCTGCCCACCTTGACTCATCAATGAAATTTGATTTGTGCTCCAGAGTCTTTAACACTATGAAAATATGTTTTATGTAACCAAACTTGCCACTGGGAGTTTGAAATAAAGGGTTGGCTGAAGCCAACTCAAAAGTAAAAGGAAATTCTCCAGGAGGTCCTTGAATTAACTTTGCTGCATTCAAACTCATTTCATTGTGACATTAATAAGATGTCTAGAAACATAATTCTTGTTTATATTGATTAGCCTATGCAAAATTGGTTTTGTTATATATGGTTTTGCTTAAAATCATAGAACCTATTAATGACTATTAAATGAAGATGTACTGTATTAGATTTATAAGTAAACAGTAAATGTAATAACAGACCGCTCAGAGAGGATTTTGTGTTAAAACGAAAATTTATTCCAATAGGATTCTTCAATCATTAAAATAAAAATAATTCATTAAACTGAAAAAACAATATACGTAGGAGAAAATTACTAGTTTTCATTAAATTTAAAAGCACTACACTCTAGTGAAATTAATTAAAACCTTCTTGATATGAATTACACATATTTTTTAAAAAGAATATAGTACAATTTTACAATTTTTTAATCAATCTGTTTCAAAAGTTTATTCTTTTTCAAGTGAACCATCTGGATTCAACCTACCCAGATTATATGCTTTTAACTTTCTACAGGATTTGTCATTTCTTTCACTTTAGACTCCTAATGTGAATGTTAGAAAAATTTGTAACATATATAAAACAACAACATATATGCTGGATTCTATAAATAAATAATGACAAATTTGCAATATAGCTATTGAAAATATTACTGAACAATGTATTAGTTATTTTTTGAGTTAAACATAGCCCTAGTCAATGAGGCTTCACAATTAAAATATGTAGTATGGATACTTCTATTTTTAATTTTGAGAAACTTCCAATAGGCAGTACAAATGGGTAGTTATAAAACAGTCATAGGGATATAAAGTACAGCATAGGAAATATAGCAAAATACTGTGATAACTATGTATAGTGCGAAGTGGATATTGAAAATATTGGGGTGGGGGGACACTTCATAAATAATGTAAATGTTTAACCACCATGCTGTACATATGAAAGTAATAGAAATAATATTGTATGTCAACTGTAATTGAAACAACTTTAAAATATGAAGCCCTGGTTGGTGTGAATCAATGGTTGGAATATAGTCTTGTGAACCGAAAAGTCATGGAGTGTACGAGAAGACAACCCATGGATGTTTCTTTTTCACATTAATGCACTGATGATGTTTCTCTTTCTGTTTCTACCCCTGTCTTTCTCTAAAAGAAATAAAAAAAATTTCCTTGAGTAATGATATATAGATAGGTCATAGATAGATGATAGATAATAGATGATAGATTAGATAAATAGATAGATGATAGAGAAGAGAATGTTTTGCTCTATGGTAATTTGGTTATTATTTTTTTAAATTTTAGGCCACCTGACTGGTAGCTCAATGGATAAGGCACCGGCCTGTGAACCCAAAGGTTGCTGGTTTGATTCCCAGCCAAGGCACATAACTAGGTTGCAAGCCGGGTCTCCAGCCAGGTCTGTAACTGGAGGCAAGTGAAAGGCAACCATACTTTGATGTCTCTCTCCTTCTCTGCCTATCTCCCTTCCCCTCTCTCTAAAAATAATAAATAAAATATTTTTAAAAGAAATAATATGGTCTTTAAAAGAATAAAATAAAATAAAATTTTAGGCCAAATAATTTAAGAAGAGATAAATTACATGTGGCATAAAACCTTGTACTACAGTGTGGTATAGTCTTAACATTATAACAGAAATAAGCTTGATTATAAAAATGTAAACAAAAACAAAAATAGTAGTTTATTCAACCAAAAGGGCCACTTTGGATAGAGGTAGGATGCTAGGGGTTGGGCAAATGACTACGGTGGGATTGAAAGGCACTTAAGGACATTCCTGCAAAATGGTGGACCCCAGAGTACCATTGGGGTAGCCTTCACAGCGCTCAAAATAAGGTACTTAGGAGTAGGCTAAGGCTCTGTTGTCAGCAAGATGCTCAGTGATATTAAATGGACCGAGTCATTCAGAATGTTATCTGCTAGAAGGTGACAATAAAGCGATCTTCCACCTAGGCAGCAGTTTAAACACCATTTTTGTATCCCGTTCCTGGAGAAAGGCGGGTCTCAGCAAAAGTTCACAGAGAGCAGTGACTGCGGCATTAGAGAAAGTAGCCCAACAGGCAAGGCACGCCCTGTCCTTAACAAATCAAGCCAGTGGCCAACGTGTGGCCGAGTATACTGTATTGCAGGAAAGAAAACTCTCTCCAAATCTGCCTGTTAAAAAGGCAGGTGGGGAAAGGGGGTTAATGTATTGTTGCTGACCCTGGAGCAATGCTGTAGATAAGAAAACAAAGGTCCTCAAGAAGGAAAACAGAATGGACTGAGGCAGGACATTGTCTTTGAAACACTGGCCAAGGGTCTTTGTTCTGCTTTTAAATGTATTTAGTTTTTTTTTTTCCTAAATATTTTATTTATTATTTTTCGAGAGAGGGGAAGGGAGAGGGGCAGAGAGGGAAAGAGACATCATGTATGGTTGCCTTTCAGCTGCCTCCAGCTACAGACGTGGCTGGAAACCTGGCTTGCAACCTGGTTTGCAACCTGGTTATGTGCCCTGGCTGGGAATCGAACCTGCGACCTTTGGGTTTACAGGCCGGCACCTTATCCACTGTGCTACCAGCCAGGGCTTGCTTTTAAATTTAAGAACAAAAGTTATGATTGCCTACACTCTTTTTTAAATGATAGGATATGAAGCACATGTTTCTAATTACATCTGTATTCCATTATTTCCAAATAAACCCTTCTGCCATCTTTGAAAGCCTAAAATGTAGAAGTTCCTCCAGGTAATTGATATATGGTTTAGATGGATTTTATTGGTTCATTAGTACCAAGAATTCAGTGCCTATATCACAATTATAAATGTAGTTAAAATATTGAATAAATTCTTATATTTATAGAGGAAAAAATTAATTTGGAAAAGACATGTGCTTTACTATGAGATCTCTAAGTTTGGTTCATGCTTTTGCTTTTTTTTTTTTTTTTTTTTAATTTTTATAATCCTGGATATTTGCTTAAATGTTTGCATTTCAATTTCTTTAACTATATAAAGTATGATTGATAGAATTTACCATGCACAGCCATCGCCTGTATGGAATTGTAATATATATATATATATATATATATATATATATATATATACACACACACATATATATGTATATAATGCTGAACACAATATATAGCATAGAAAAATATTTACTATTGAGTTAGTGTAACTGTTATCACTGATGCTCTTATTTCAATCAATTATTCTCTGGAGATGACATTCTTTGTTGTAAATATATTTATTTTTGAAGGATAGGATTTTAAATAAAATATTTTTATATAAGATATTTATTTACTTCAGATGTTTAAATAGTATAGCTCAAAAGAAAGTTTTGGCTCTTACCAGTTTTTACTGAATAAATATAAAAGTAGATTCAAAGTTTGATTGTTAAAAAGTATATATAAATGTATTTAAACTTTCCATCAACATTCAGCTATGCATGCCATAAACATTTTCAAAACTAATTGAAGGCATGGGTCTTTCAGTCATGAAGGCAAGAATATGAAGACAATATTCCCTTTATTATCAATTCTCCTGAAATATTTAGTGCAGTTTATATGAATTTTTCACACATTAGAGTAGAAAATAATACCATGTTTAAATAATTTTTTTTTCAAAATAAAATTGGGAGGTTTAGAAAGTGTTCAAGAACATTCATATAATACAAAGCTTTCTATATTCCATTGTCTTCTTATTTTTTTCTCAAGATCCCATGACAATAAATATGGTTGCTTTTTTCAATCTTAGAAAATATAAATTTTCCAAGCACAAAGGTCACAAAGTCTCTTCAGTATTTCCTCCTGATACTGAGTGCAAAATTGGTTACAGAAGGAAAATTGCTGACATTAAGCAAGCTTCTAACTTGGCCAATGATTGCAACCTAGTTCTATATGATGCTGGGAAGTGTATAGAAAAAGGACTTTTCAGACCCTGAGATACTGTTGCTCTATTCCCAGGGAAATTGAATAAAATGGAAAAAAGTTATAGCTGGATCGTCATTCTTGACTTATAGAACATGAAAATAGAAAAAGTTTCTGACCTTCTCTCTTCAATCAGCAGCAACATTATCTTTCACATCCTTTCCTTAGTCAGTGAAGGTCAAAGAATAGCATACTTTAACTCTTTCAAATATTAAACACTTGACCATATGGCAAAGTATTTTCTTTTCTTTTTTTTTTTTAATATTTTATTTATTATTCTTCAGAAAGAGGGGAAGGGAGAGAGGAAGAGAGGGAGAGAAACATCAGTGTATGGCTGCCTTTCATCTGCCTCCAGCTACAGACCTTGCTGGAGAGCTGGCTTACAACCTAGTTATGTTGCCCTAACTGGGAATCGAACCAGTGAACTTTGGGTTCACAGGCCGACACCTTATCCACTGTGCCACCAGCCAGGGCCAAAGTATTTTCTAAAGACAAATATAGGCGCAATGTCTCTTCCCTCCAAAGAATGCTTTATGTATTTTCATCTACTTTGATTTTTCAGTTATACTTCATATTACTAACAATTTATACCCCTATTGATACTTCCTAATTTTATTAGGCTTATGATAATATTTCCTTTTAAATGACATAATGACAATTGTGTTAGGCGATTTGAAATAGTAAGGCTTGGAGACATATATATGTCACAAAAGTTAGTGAAGCTTTTACCAGAAATTAGATTACAGTATTATAAGTATTACAGACAAAAAAGAACAGTGATGATTTCAAAGCTAAGCTAGATGAAGACTGAATTGCCCTAAGGAAAAATCAGTAGATCTTGGTGCTCAAAAGCAATTTACAAACTGAAGCTGTATTAGTAGTGCCTGTGGCGATTGTCTTCACATTTTCTGTATTTATCAATTCACTTTCTTTTCATCAGGACCTACTCTCATTTAATAAAATTAATGGCTTTTTGGAATTGGCCCACTTACCTATTATAAGAACTATTCTCCAACCTACTTTCCTATTATTATGTAATTTATAAGATCTTTTTACTCAAGGCTTCAGCTTATATACTACAACTTCTTTTGCCTCATGTTTCAAGCTTAAATACTCATCTTAAAACATTTTTCAACATTTGTCCCTACCATCAGTTGATACCTCCACCTTTCTCCTATATTACATTCAAATTACCCAGAGTTGTTACTCAACAAATCACTACTCTTGCCAGGTATTGTTAAATGCAAAAAGATAGTCTCTAATCTAGCAGTCTCTGCCTTCATTGCATTTGCAATCACAGCTCTGATTAGTGCACCTAGAAACCTGTGATTCCTTGTATGCAGAACTCTGTTGCCAAACTACTTAATGCCTAATCAATAAACTAGTGGCCCACTGAACCCAAGTACACATGTTAATCTATTCATCTTTGGGCGGAATGGCCAGATTTTTGTCCTCAGCTTTTTTCAATGGGGAACATGGTTGTAGCCCAAACAGGAAATACTCCATCTTACTCCCCAAATAAGTGCTTTGATAGTAAAAGCTTCCAATAAAATATAATTACATGGTTGTTTTGACAAGCAATAGTTTATGTGCCATTTTCTCATAGTTTTATTTTGAAAAATTCTGTTATGGCTTCAGAGTGGTTTTCCGATAAATGGATGCAAAATTAAATTACTTGACACTAGAGACTGGAAATATAAAAACTGTTTTCAGTTCATGCTAGGATATTATTCAAATGTTTATCCTTCCCAATTCTTACATTTTCCTTATATTTTAAATATTTTTCAGGCACACCACTGTTGTGTCATATGCATCAGTTAGAATGGGCTATACTACACTGTAGTACTAAAAATCTTCTAAATGTAAAAAAAAAAAAAAAAAAAATCAGTGTCTGATATAGGGGAATAAGTCACATATGGAGTCAGCTAATGAAATGCCATCATGATTCATACCAGTACAACTCATAAAAGCTTCTTTAAGTCACTTGAATAAATCCTTTCTGCTAAAATGGCACTGGTCAAACAAATGATACAGCCTCATTTATAGGTAAACAGAGCAGGTTACTGCCATCATTATTTTCATAAAGGGGAAAAACCTGAAGAATTTATGAGCAGCCCCAACATTCACATCATTGATAAAAATCTCTATTTAAAACACTACCAATTACAGAACCCAGAAGTGTATTATTTTTCCTTTTAAAATACTTTATATCCAGTGCTGGTATATTTATTCAACCAATTACAAAACACATACTACTTCTATTTAGTTTGATTTTTTTTTTTAATTCTGTGCATCAAAATGAGACTTTGCCAAATAGTATGATAAAACCAATAAGCTCAAAGCATAGGTAATTTAATATTTTTCAAAGGAAGTAGTCCTTCACTTATAGCTGCTACCACCTAGTCCAAACATTTCTCTCTGTCCAAACTCCTATGTTAAATCTGCATCCACAAAGAGTAAAGAAGAACAATGGAGGATACATCAGATCCCTTAAAAAGGAACTTCCTGAAAGTCATACATTTCACTTTCATATCATTACCATGAACTTAATTACATGGTAATTATCAGCAAGGGAAGCATGGGAACTAATCTTTATTCTTAAGAAGACACTTGTCAAACTAAATAATATGAGTTACAACTCAAAATAAAGAGAAGAATACATGTTGAGGACTGCCAGCAGTCACTACAACAGGTAGTTAGGGGTGTCCTCTAGAATGGAATAACATGTTGATGTACATTTTTTTCAATAACAAAACAGAGACAAAAAAAGGTAAAATCAGAAAGGAGTCTAAAGAAGAGGGATAACAGAATCAAAGGTAAAAATTACCTGATGAGAACATCTATTACCTGTTTCCATAGAAATGTACCCCACCAAATCCTCAAGAGGAGAAAAATAAGCCTCCAAGAGTGAAGAAAACATTCAATTTAGGAGCCAATACAATTTTATAAGTGGATTATTTTTTCAGTGAACAACATTTAAAAGCAGTTCCAATTCAACTTCCCTTAATCAGTTAAGTATAACTTTAAATTTTCTGAAAATAAAGCTATTAAATTTATATTTAAATTATATTTAAATATAGTATGAATCAGAAAAATATAGAGGACTTCTTAAAACAATTTAAATGAAGATGGATATATTCTGTCATTTAGATATAGAATTTGTCAGCTTCCAGAAATAAAGTAAGTCATTATATTGTCTTTTCCACCAGAATTTAATACTTTGGTAGAACATCAGTTAGCCAGTGGACCAGGTGGCTGTACCTGAGGAAAATCAGGCAGCAAAACCTCAAAAAATCTAGAACTACATATACCAAAATGAATTTTTTCTATTTTGCCTCAGAAATGGGGTATAATTAACTACCACTGAAATAAACAAAGAACAATTAAATCTATAATACAGTTCTGCCCTAAATAACTGTATTTCATTGCTACTTTGCCAGGAGAAAGTATGCTATGCTCCTATGTATGTGAGGTGTGGGTATTACTAGTGTGAGGAACAGGACTGCCTCATTCTGACATTCTAAATTTCCATGCTTTGTTTATAATCCTATAAAATCTTAACACCATTTACTCCTTAATTTTATAACTAAGCATTCCCTTTATAAACTGTAATAACATTCAACTTGATTTAAAACCATTTGAAATTAAAGAGTAAGGAAAGGCATTAGACCAACTGCACTGTTTCATGAAGAAGGTGAAGCATGGAAATATCATATTTAGTAAGGATTTGAATTAAAAATGCATAAAGAATCTTATAACTCAATGAAATAAAGGGAAACAACCCAATAACATGCACTGAAATGTGTATAGATATTTCATAACAGGAGATAAGAATAATCTATATGCATGTTAAAAATGCTCAATAAAACTAATTCCCGGGGAAATTTAAATTAAAAATTTAAATTTAAATTGATACATCACTGCAGTACAATTATTATAACTA
The DNA here is from genome assembly GCA_004026585.1 of Noctilio leporinus. Taxonomy (NCBI): domain Eukaryota; kingdom Metazoa; phylum Chordata; class Mammalia; order Chiroptera; family Noctilionidae; genus Noctilio; species Noctilio leporinus. Next base: position 74,992 of record PVIW01006052.1, on the reverse strand, counting down.
AAATAAAAAGCTGACTACACTAAATCTCAGTGTGTGAGTTTTCTAGTGCTGCAGAATTAATGATCACAAATTTAGCAGCTCAAAACAATGACCACTTATTATCTCATGGTTTGTACAGGTTAGAATTTGAGCTTGGATTAGCTGGGACCTCTGGTTCAGAGTCTGTAATCCACCCATATATCTTGCCACAACATACCCTCCATTTTAATAGACAGCAACAAAGAATCTTTTTTTGAAATAAATTCCTGTTACATCCATTAGGCAACAGAGTTGGATTACATCTACTCAATACAGTTTCCCCTTTCCCAAGTCAACTATGCCAAAGAACATAACCTAATCTCAGGAGTGAAATCCAGAATTTTCACAAATGTTCACAATCCAAACACACAGGATTTATAGACAGTAAGAATTGCGGGGGCAAAGTTTTGCTTAAAACATACTATGGATTGAGCATTGTGTCCCCCTGGCCCCAAAGTGCATATGTTAAAACTCTAATCTTCAATGTGAAGGTGTTTAGAGATAAGGTCTTCAGGGGATAATAAAGTCAGAGGGTGGACATTGCATGATGGAATTAACGCTCTTAAAAGAAGAAACAAAAAGAACTTTTTTTTTTCTCTTTGCTTTCAACCCTGTGGGGATTGACTATGAAAATTTATTTGACATCTTAAATTAATGTAAGAACTGAAATTTCTTAGTTTCATCTTTCTTTTACAACTATTCTACTTTTCAGTAAATATTGATCAACTTTAAGAATATTGTATTACATTGAAAGTTATATCGCATTTATATATATAGTTTTAATATGCTCCAATGATTGTTTTAAATCCAATAGATTAAAACCTTTAACAAATAATCATTTGGAAGTAGAAGAGGAAGTTTTTATTTGTTTTTATTTTATTTTATTTATTTTTTAAACCATTTTTTAAATATTTTATTTCTTATTTTTAGAAAGAGAAGAAGGGAGAGAGGCAGAGAGGGAGAAGGACATCAATATATGGTTGCCTTTCACCTGCCTCCAACTATGGACCTGGCTGGAGACCTGGCTTGCAACCTGGTTATGTGCCCTGGCTGGGGAATCAAACCAGCAACCTTTGGGTTCACTGGCTGGTTCCTTAGCCACAGTTTTTACAAATTTGTCAGGGCAATCTGTTTTTAATATGTTCCTCTAACCCAATTACCAGAATTTGTTCCGAGACTTTATACAATACAATGAGATTAATCTTTATAGAACAGTCTATTTTTATTTTTCAGATAGACAGAATATTATGTAATGTAGATAATATTTTTTAAATGCATTACCTCTTTTTACATTTAAAAATCTTCCAATATAATTTTCCTATCTGTATTTCAATTCTATATGCAGAAAAATGTACTAAACTAGTAGTAACCAGGATTTTAAACTTAATGGATCATGCAATAAACAATATCTACAAAGAATAATAATAACTTCTAAGAAATGATGTTTATTTGCCTGCTATAAGTATTAGTGGGGCAGAAAGGATGGAGCAGTGTGCTGACATGACTTACACCTGGAGAAATATTTTTAAATCCTCCTGAAAAAGAACACAGTCAAATTTAAGAGTAGGTAGTAATTTATTTAGTCAATGCTACCACACAGTAAAATCAATGATGCAAAAAAAGTTAGCTTCCCACACATGAATAATATTTACTTTAAATGAAACTCTGTCATGACTCATCTGTTTATAATTTGATATATAGAATTATTACTTTCAATTTGTATAATTCTTAAATACTTAAATTCTAAATGCTTAAATGTAATTCTTATAAAGTTCAAACCAAATTACAAGGTCAGGCTTTATTCAACATGAAGAATGATAGATTGCAGCTTTAATAAAAGACCAGTATGCATGTTTGGGGATGGAGGAATTGTTGGTACCCAAACTTTTAGGCAACAGATCATTTATAACTTTAATCCTTTTTATTCTAATATAAGAAACATTTTACAACTTTTTAGCAATTAAAGTGGTTTATTCATTTTTGTCTATTTTCACTCATTTAAACATTCATTTAATTATGGAATGCTAAGTAATATCCTAAATTTTATATTACATTTTAAATCTAACCCTTCTTCTTTTGTTATTCTTTAATTCATTTAAAAAAATCATTTGGTTGTGCTATTTTTAAAGCATCTTAGATATCCTTTTTTCTAAAAATTTTATTTATTATTTTTAGAGAGAGGGAAAGGGAGAGAGGCAGAGAGGAAGAGAGACATCAATGTGTGGTTGTCTTTCACCTACCTCCAGCTGGGAACCTGGCTGAAGACTTGGTTTGCAACCTGGTTATGTGCCCTGGCTGGGAATCGAACCTGTGACCTTTGGGTTCACAGATTGGTGCTAATCCACTGAGCCACCAGCCAGAGTGCTGGTGCATTTTAGCAATCTTGTGTCCCGCTAGAACTATCCCTTGGAGACAACCTTCCCCATTGCTTGTAGAGTTGTTTCTGAAACAAAATTTGATCTCTCAATTCTCTTTTAATATGTTTTATGATGATTCTTGACCTAAATTTAAACTCCTTTAAGTGTCACAAAGAGTCTATAAATCTAGTTTCAGATAACTTTTCCACCTTTTCTTCCCACTAAGAACTCCTTTAACACTGTACATGCCAGTTCCAAAATATTACTTTGCATTTTATATATATCAAAATCCAAATGACTCCTTGACAATTTGTAAACTATAAAATCTTCCAGGAAAATGTTTATCTTCTTTTTTCAACATGTTGACACTTTAAATTGTAGCTCGATTTTGTTTAGTTGAAGCGATCTGACTAGTTAGTTGCTAATCTCCCTATCCTGACAAGCTTAAACAAATGTCTTCTATGCTTAATGTCCCCTTAGATATTCTACTGTCAAAGCATTTATTATGCCCTATAGTGATTTTTAATTGGCCTTTTTTTGAGTTCCATGAGGTCACACAATGACCACTGTATTGTAATCTTTCTTGCATACAAAGCACTCCATGTTTGTTGCCCAATGCATGTGTTTGACTAAATACAGTATTTTAAAATTGCATAATATATTTAAGAATATTTAAGAACATATTTTATATTGAATATACATACATTTGTTATATTAGCCATGATTCTTTGTGTATCTTTCAATTAAAATGTTAAGACTATTAAAGGCTATGCAATACGTAAAGCAATTCCACTGAAATCTTATAGAATGAGAAAATATCAACATGATGCTTTTGTAAAACATTTCATTTACTTTGCAAACAAGCTAAATATGTATAGTCTCTAACAGAATGTTTAACTCCACAAGCTGGGGGCAGTACCATACCTGCTGTATGAATTTTGTACTTCAATATAAGAAATAATAAGTCACTTTTTCTCAAGATTTTGTTTTTGTTATTTAAGCAGTTGTTATTGAGCTCACTGGACTAAAAAATGCAATAAATGTCTTCATTTCACTGCCAAGCTATTCATCTGTACTAGACTGTAAAGACTGGTGCTAATTCTTTGATAGCTTAACCACTTTGTCAAAAAGTAGAAAGAATTGCCAAATTTACATAACAAAATAAAAGATAATTAGCCTGGAGCTATTTTTAGAGAAAATAATTTGCTTTCACAAATATTTGTGTTTTAGCAAGTCTCAAAAGGCGAAATAGTATATTCCCAGGGGAAGAAGTTAATAATATTTTTCCACTCATCTGTTTTATCTTTAAAGCAGATCTACAATACAAGGCCTTCAGTGCTCTGGAATTGGACATGTTGGGCTGGGCAAGACTGGAGTTGACCCATGACCCTTGATAGTAGCTGAGCAACAAGAAATGCCTTACATTTTAGAAAATGAAACCTCACAAACCATTACATGGAAAATCAATTAAAATAAATAGTCAAAAAAGGATTAAAATAGAGTGTGAAGAAATGGAAAAGTAGGAAGCCTAATTGAATTCAGAAAATTGAAATAGGGTGGGAAATCAAATTTGGTAGTAATTTCCTACCTTTGGTTTAAGATTGAACAGGGGCCACCTATCGAAAAGATGCAACTTGCAACATGGACAGTGAGAAAATTGCAAAGGACGAAAAACTAGCCAGGACAATTAATTAAGTAGTAAATATTCACAAACCTTAAACTGTACAGAAGAGAGACAAGTCTAAGTAATACTTTGAGAGCAAAATGACTTACATAAATCACCTTTCCTTTTCAAATAGAAATATACATGAAGGTACAATTTCTATTATTTATCAATGTATTTTCCATGGTATGAACATTTTCTGCAAATGTGTCTAGGGTGGAAAATACACATTTTAATTTATTTGAATGAAAATTAAAAATCTATCTAAATGTAATGTATGTATTTTAAAAACTTGTAATATAATTTCTAAATTTATACCATACTTTGAGCAAGTGTTAAAAAGGCACTCAATGTGTTTAGTTATGCACAAGCCTAATTACATTATACTTTAAATGTCTCCAAGAGAGCAACTTTTATGATTCATTGTGAAAAAGAAAAGGTTGGGGGAAAACAAATAAGAAGGACCCTGTCTATATTGCTATATAAATGCTGTAAGAATTTTCCCTTTCCTAATGAGACCTAGTGACACTTATGAAGTAGTTAATGATACCTTCAACTTGCAAACTCAACCATGTTAAGTGTCACGTGGCCAGGGAGAACCTCATTTCATGGACATGTCTGGTCTAACAGTGGTGCTATGCCCAGTATTTCAGAAATTGTAGGCCCGCAGAGAGTTAATGGGTACTGGGTTGCATTAAGAGGCACAGTTTTTTCTTATATTCCAGCAATCCTCAGCTTAGAGTACATAAGAAGCATCTGTAAAAAAGAACCCTAAATTCTGATACTCAGGCTTTTACTCCTGGTACTCTTATGTACTCTGATTGGACAGGCCTGGAACTTAACCTAGGGACCTGCTAAAATAAATAAGAACATCAGGTAATTCTAATGAATCATCTAGGAGTCACAATTATATTATGAAAAACTCCAGTAGTTCTCAATATTCTATAAGCTTTTAATCATGATTCTTGATATTCTCAAAGGTCTTGAAGCCTGTCATTTGCATACATTGGTCTTCTTCGTAGGGAACGGAATGTGTTCTTTTGTTCCCATACCTATTTGAATTGAATAAAACACCTGAAACAAGGTACCATCATTCATTTGATTTTGAATGGAGACAATGATTGAGTAATAACAGTTTTGTATTATAGTTGAATTCTGAAGAAAATTTTAGATATAAGAATAGCTGTGTAAATTAAAGCACAATTGCCTTAAAGAAATAATAGTCAATGATAACATTATAGCTTGTTGCTCACATTCTTAAATATCATTATTGTTTTATAGATAATACTACTTACCATGAAAATACTGAAATATTTTGCGGTAAGTATATTTTTCTACCAACTCACATAAACTCATTTATTCTTACCGCAAAATATTTCAGTGTAATAAATGCATAACACCACGTACGACAATAAAAGAACAATGCCAATCTTTCACTAGGGCATTTTCCATCCCAAAGTTTGTGACTCAAACATTTCAAAACAGTATTTGTGTATATAAGAGTATGGTACTAATAGTAAAACCTGATGTTTTGACCTTATGATGACAAATTTATAGGAAAGTAGCATAAAATGAAACTTCTTTACACAAAAACAGCAGGGTTTCAATTATCCACAGCCCTACAGATGGGTAGTTTTCATAATTATATCCCCCATTCCCCACTTCCACTGCAGGACTGACAGGGGGTCCTCAGTCCTGATCTATGTTCTGGTGGAGGGTTTTGAATATACTTTCACTTCTCTGAAGTAAAATAAAGAAAAGAAAATAGAAGGAGTTTGTCATAAAGATAAATGCACTCAATTCTAAAACATCTGGTGGTTTTGACAGTTTGTCTTTCTAATTTTTTTCAAAATTCAGACTTTTTAAAAAGGTTTTATTTATTATTTTCTAGAGAGAGGGGAAGGGAGAAAGACAGAGAGGGATAGAGACATCAACTTGCCTTTCACCTGCCTCCAGCCATGGACCTGGCTGGAGACCTGGCTTGCAACCTGATTGTGTGTCCTGGCTGGGAATCGAACCAGCGACCTTTGCAGGCTGGCACCTTATCTACTCTACCACTAGCCAGGGCCCAGGCTTACTTTTAGATAGCCTTTATGTTTATGTGTTTCTCTTGTGATTTAACATGATATTGTTGCTAGGTAAAAGTTAAAAATAATAATTGAATGTTATGTTAAAATTTTTTAATTAAACTAACTTAATAAATTAAGAAATTCTAGTAGCTGTAGTTTTCTCCATTCATGTCTTTAAGCACTGAAAGACAATCACATAATTTCTTGCACTGTTATTTATGTATTTTTCTTAATCAGATAATTGCAACTGCGGGGAGAAAAGTACATCTTTTGTCTCACTTATCTTTGTGACATTTCATGGACTAATTTTAATTACAATATATTTGATTTGGTATCAGAATGTTCTGGTTCTTTTAAAATGTCAATTTTAAAATGCTGACATTTTCTAAGAAAGAGCAAAAATTTGAATAATTTAATTAGGAAGGAAATGGCCACTTAGAGATTCCAGTGTAAAATGCAGTTCCTTCCTGCAGATAAGAAAGTGGACCTTAGAGGTAGCGCAGCCTTTTCCTTTTTTTTTTCCCCCAACTCAATGCTAGAATTACCTTCCATGTAAAGCCTGATTTCACACTTTCCTCTACTGCCAAAGAACTGACTATATTTCTTACTATGACACTTAATAATCATACAAATTCCTTATACTCATCTTTAAAATTCTTGAGAATGGTAAGTTATCATACGAGGTCTATCCAGAAAGTATCTAGCCATGAGGTATGAAAAACAAAGGTGGCCACACATGCTCACTTTACAGCGTCTACCTTCTCCACCAAGTAGTACAGTGAAGTCGTCATTGTTCCCACATGTGCATTGCAGTCTGCTCTTCTTGGCTGCCAAGTTACATCAGTGTTGACAAACCATTGTGGTTATACTAACAATGGCTGTACTTTTTTCAGACAGACCTCATATACATACACCTGTTTATGCAACACTTATTTCTATGCTTGATACAGAGTAAACCCTGAACAAACATTTCTTGAACTAACATTGAAGGAGGAAGTGACAAATAAATATTAATAAGGAGGATGTTGAGTCAGAGTGAGGGTCAGAAAGCAATTGGGAATTTTACAGAAAATATTAGTCAAAAAGAAATTAAGACTTGAACTTACCAGACCAGTTGAAAATATATTCATGTAAGCAATTTTGAGGAAAGATTCATGTAACATTTAGAAGCAAAGAATTCAGAGATTATGGAATTGTGTGAGAGATATGCAGAGAACTGGGAAAGAGTCTGAATCAACCCAATGATGTGAATGTAATACAAACAATTAGATTGAATGAGACCTTTATTATGCTTACATAACAGGGTACATATTTTGACCTTTTAAATTATATAAGGTTGTTTTCTTAATTGCTTTATATAGTTTGTGGTAGCACATCATATAAAATAGATGAAAAAATTAGTTTTTAATTTTAATGAATTTATATAAACTTACAAATACTAAGTGAATGAGAAATGATAGGCCCTGCTTTCTTCACACCATCTTTATTTTCAAAGCTTTGGGGGGAAATCAAAACATAACTAGCAATTATGCCTTATTAAAGAACTTATGTAAATAATATGCATTTATAGCCAACTCCCAAATAAAAGGGAGCTAGATGAAATTTAATCAATCTTGGATTGTTTTGTCCTTTTAACATAATGGAAATTTAATGTATATTAATTGTGTATGTATATTAAATGTGCATTTCTTTTTATCACCTTAATTTTTGTATGATCTAAACAGCCATAGAGAGAAAGAATAAAAATGGGAGAGCAAACATTTGTTTCAAGAGCCAAATAAAATGACCAAAATTTCATGACTATTATCATTCTGTTAGGTATAGGATGTAGACATCAAGTGATCTGACATACAGAAAGAAAATTTATAAGTGATTTGATAAATAATGCCTTCTACTCTCAAAATGTTGTGGGCAAGGCAGAAATGCAGACTGTCAAACTCTACCCTAGACACTAATTTCCATCAGGTGAGTCGGATGCGGCCCTGGCAAACCAGTACTACTAACAATAAATTTGAGATCATTCCAAACTTGCAGTCTGATCATTAAACTTGGGTACAACTTGTGACCTAACTGTGAATCTTAATATAAATGTAATCAGAGATGTGTAAAGTGTTGATTTTCAAAGCTGCCAACTTGCAGAACCTACTCAATATCCAGTCATCACATTTTTCAAACCAGCTGGCCATCAGTGAAATTATTTTTTGTCCCTGCTGGGCCATAATGAACTGATTTTTCACTTGGTTTGGAACTCATGCAGATCCAAGTGAAATTGAAACTGGAGTCAAATGTATAAGGTGTTTACCACAGGAGCCAGTGCCAATAGATACTTTTTTTTCCCTCCAGAGTGATTGCTAACTGGAACTTGCTTCACACCTGTGTATCTCTGCAGACCTGCAGCAGTACTTACTCCCACAGAATATTTGTGGGAGCACCATGGTAAAGGTGATGATGAGCTACTGCTAATTGTACTGAAAGGAGGGATGATACATTTATTAGGTTACAATTAGTGTTGATGGTAGCTATGGCTTAAATTATCCTTAGTCACATTATCAGATTCAACTTTATTTGCTGTTGTGTTAGACTTATAAGATGGCAAATTAGGATCTTTGAATTAACGAGTTCAAGTTACCAGAAATTTTATATTTTACTTTGAATTTGAAGCAGACATGATGTTGGAGAATATTTGCTTTCATATTTTGAAAAAGTGGGAGCAGCAGAAATTAAGAAATTTCTCTGGGCATATTAATCACTGAGAAAAGTATTTTGGATTAATGATTTAAATTTTTCCTTTAAAAATGAGACAGGTATAAAGAAAGCTAATTAATTTATTAAAGAATTCATTTTTTTTTTTTTTTGCATTTGCTTCCTTCCCAATTTCAAACAAAATGGCACAGTTCATCTTCACATTTTTTCTTCCTCGCCGTGACAGTTAAATAAAAAAAGTATGAAGTAAGTATTGCCTAATAATTAAGAGTGGCTGACTTCTCCATTTCACTCTCTATAGACAATATTGTTTTGAAATGTGCTTCTGGTTTCAGTAGTGGAGGCACCCTTAGTTTTATTTTGCCAGAAGATACCACATTGTATTCTTCACTGGTAATATTGCACCTCCTAGCAATGGTGGTGGTTTTATACAAGTGTATAAATGTTCTATTTTCATCCTTTTTTATGACAAATACAATTAGGTCTGCTACAAAACTTGTTTTAGAAAACACACTTTTTTCCTAAACAATTGATATCTTAGGGGATAATTGGAACATAACACATATTTTGCATGCTGATGTGTGGTTTCATCTGTGGGAATCACTAAACGGCTGCAGAAAACTGCACACAGCTGAACCAAGACACCTAGAAATACAAAAAACAAAAATACACACAGAAAGAAGCACCCCATGGAAGGAGTAGCAGCACTCATCACATCTGGTGTTAGAATTACTCACTTAATTTCACAGAACCTGCCTTCCATCACATGGCAACTCTCTGGCAGACATCTGGGCCTATAACCCTTCCCTCTTGTTTTTTCCTCTTTGCTCTCTGCCTCTCATGCATTGTTCTACCCCAGTCTCTGTTCTACCTCTCTCCTTAGCCCTGTTTCCCTCACTCCTATTCTACTTACCTTCTGCTCTCTTTCTCTTGCATGCAAAGAGTACAGTATGATGCACACATCCACAGCAAATTCAATTAGTTTCAAGGTCAAGTATCAAATGTACTTGTACTCTTAACGATCTTGTATACATATAATTGTGTTACAATTTTCATTAGGTGGTTGTTGCTAATGAAGTGTTGATGGCAATTTTGAGTACTGTGCATGTAACCTCATTGTCCATAAGCTCCATGGCTTTCATTGCATAATTTTGCACAATGCAATGTGTTTTAAGAACTCAAATGTCTTGGTAGAGTCAGAATGATTATATTATCTTTGCACATAATATGATATCTGTGAAAAATCAGTCCAAAATTTACCCAGGAGAGAAAAATTATTTCCATTATTCTGGTCAGAAAACAAATCTGTCCTCCAATCAAGAAAGAGACATTTTCTCTATCTCCTTAGACTGTTTGTTTGCTTGTTTGTTTTTTTAAATTCTAGAACAAAGGCTGTCAATGCCTCTGAACAAGATGTATAGAAATATAGACACTCACTGAAAAATATTCTCCCAATATGTTTCCTCCATAGGCAAGTATGAGATATTTCACCCTGCTTTTCCTAGCACATGTCCAGTGGACTGTCCCCCAGAGTACAACATCCAGCTACTCCAAAGAGAGTGTCCAAGGAAGGAGAGGTGACTGGGTGGTCATGCTAACTGGATCACCCGAGGTTGCATTTATCTCGGTAAGTCAGCCATACAGTGGCTTAAGTGCCCTAGCTGCTGGCTCAGAAGGTCCATCTTGGTAGCGCCATAGAGGTTATTAGACATGGGATTCCAGTATGCTAACAAGATGCATAAGGCCACTCCACTTAAGAAAGTCAATTTAATCATCTGCCGGGACTATAGCTCTCAGACATACCAGACAGTGGTGGCAGCTCAACAAGGAATTTTTATTCCCTGTAAACATACTATATGTTATCTAATTCATACTGCAGAATGAGAAGGGAGTCAGATTAATAAAGTCTAATTTTCTTCTTTTATTGTCAATGTTTCTATGTTTGTAACGAGTTTAGCAAAAGATATAAACATAGCAGGCACAATGGGCACCATTCTATTCTTGGGGGGATTTGTACTGACACTCCTGCTAAAATTGGTCTCTGTAAATTTCCTTGTCTTTTCCACAATAGTTAGGTAGCCACTTTTGACATTTAACATACTCTCCTTAATGCATATTCAGTACAAAGCAGTCCACCTGTTTTCCTGGGTTTATGTTGTTACTGTTTAAGCAGTAATAGTTGGGACTGTTATGTGTATTTTAGTTTAACAATGTAAAGTTATCTTATTTCTCATATGTCATTATCTTAAGAGAATTACAGTATATCTCCCACTACACTTTCTAAAATTAGTGGTCAAATATATATTAATTTAGCCCTGGCTGGTAGCACAGTGGATAAGGTGCCAGCAAGCCTGTGAACTCAAAGTCGCTGGTTCGATTCCCAGCCAGGGCACACACATAACCAGGTTGCAAGCCAGGTCTCCAGCCAGGTTTATAGCTGGAGGCAGGTGAAAAGCAACCATACATTGATGTCTCTCTCCCTCTCTGCCTCTCTCCTTTCTCCGCTCTGAAAATAATAAATAAAATCTTTTAAAAAATGTCCTCCTTTAAAATATATTAATATATATAAATATATTATACAAATAATAAACATAAATATGTAAATATATTATATATTTATGTGTATTAATATATATTAATTTGACATTTGTTTTGAATCTCTGGGTTCATAAACTTTATTTTTTGGAAGATATGTTTTACAGATTAAATATATATATATAATATGTATGCATGTAAATATATATTTAAACCTGCTTTCCTACATATATCTTAGAAATCTTTCTCAGTATGCTTGCATTTATTTTGATTATGTTGTACTTGATATAAAAATGTATCTTCAATATTAAGTTCTCAAATCTCTAGTTTATTATCTTTCTTAATTTATCTGAAACTTTATACTTAGAAATTACTTTATATTCAGATAACATATGAATAACATATATTTGTTTTAATGCTTATTGTTCTATTTCAAGAATTTATTTTGAAATGTTAGTAGAGAAATAAAATTCTCAACTAATCTTCCCATAAATATTTTAACTGAGGTCCTACCATTCACTATTAACTTACTGCTTCTTTCCCATTTATTTAACGTCCTGGTAAAAAAGAAATAAAAAAACTCCACATCACCTGATAACCTGATGAATCACAATATATAGAGTATGCATAATATTCATGAAATACTTTGACCATTTGGGGGAAATTTTGGTTTTATTTCATATTTTACAACACTTAATGGCACCTACACTTGGCCGGCAGTATTTTATTACACTAGCTTCATGGCATTAATCTAAGTGATTAATTCAAGATAACCAGAAGTAGTAAGAAGGTAAGATTATAAAATAGAAATCAAAATGGGAAAATGCACAGAGAATGAAAAAATATCACTATAAAGTTGTGCAAACTGCTTTAATTGCCCTTTTTACATTTTCCTTAATTTATCACTTATAGCTCATCATAGACTTGTAAGTACTGAGTGTTATTCTCATGGATAGAGGAAATATGATTTTGAAATAATTCCAATGCATTTTTTTTCTTGTAGCCCTTTGGCCGTGATTGCCCAGGACAGGCAGGAAGCAAGTGCTACTAGGGGTTAAAAACAGGTATGATGTAGATGTCTTTCTCATCAGAAAGTGGGTGAAGAGGAAATATCTTTCTGGTAGCATTGGTGAATAGGAGAAAATTAGAAAGTCACAATAAAGGTTCTTTTTAAAAAATCCAACATTTCCACCAACTGAGGTTTCAGCATATTTGAAGAGAAAGGTGAAATGCAAACACACCTACTGGTTTTGATTGGAAAGATGGTGAAAGCAGAGAGGATCTGAGGTTCTTTTATTTGGAGGAGAATGTCTAAAAGAGTGCCTTAAATCAATGTGGACTAGCTTCAGGGTATGACATTTAATACAGTTCCTAGCTTTTCCATGACCTGCACAAGATCTAGACATTTTTACATAATATACTGTGGGCAAAAGAGGAGGATATCTGAAGTTCTCTGAGAATGAAGAGCCTAGGTGTTTATTGTGGGATTGTGGTAGTGAAAGTTGTGGAAAGCAGGACTGAACTAAGATGGTGTCAGTCTTGCCAACTAAGAAGTCACATTTAGAGCAAAGACGCAGCTGGATAGCACCACACACCCCTTGTCCATGTGCAAGTACAATGTGGTAGACAGCATGTGCTTATCTGAAGGGTAACACCACCTTTTCAGAGCATGCCCAGTAAAGCAACATAATATGTGCTTATTGAGATGGCAAGAACGACATGTGTTCATCAAAGGCTGATGTAACATTGAAATTATACAAGGGTATGAAAGTAAAAGCCTTGGTGGAACAGACAGTGGAGACGGTGCAGAGATGCTCCACTGCTCTCATCTACGCTGCTCTAACTGACTCTGAAGCCACCATAGTCTCTGCCTTGCAATACCTCTGCCTCCCAGACCCAGACCTGAACTGGACTTTTGGGACTCAGTTTCATAACATTCTCTTGTATGATGTTATGGTGTATTGTTTCTGAGTGGTTATCATTGTCACTGAGTTAGTATAGATTTGGATGGATTCTGCATTAATAAAAGCTGAGTGAATGGCATAGTCTCCAGTGTTGACTCACTGTTAGTACTTGGTGTGGAGGTCACCTGGAGTGCTGGGGGCCATATAGGTGGCCCGGTGCCTCCAGTCAGTGACAAAAGATGGAGGCTGGCTTATAAGAAGGACTAGAGCACAAATACTCATAAAGTTACAGTATCACTTGCAACAAAAGATGAATTGATTACATAAATATAGGTGGAGAGATCAAAGCTTGGAAATGGAGGAAATATATAAATACCAGAGAACCTGTATTGTCCATGAATTGTTGGCAAGTTCAGGGAGAAGAACCACAAGGCTGCAGGCTTGTCACAGCAACAACAAAAACAAAAAAAAAAAAAAAAATAGATTACAAATTGCCCTAGAGAGGCCCTTAGTAGCAACTCAACACCACAGAGATGAGTTACAAGTCAACATGTCAGTAACATGAAACAAACAGATCAGGGGATACACCATTCAGTATCATTTTCTTTAACATTCCCTAGAAAAACTTTAACAATGCATGAGGGTCTCATTCTCATTTTTCATGTCCTCATTTAAACCTGTACTTTATCTGATTTTCAGAGACATATATCCCAGTGTGAATAGAGTCTTCAAATAAAACCCTTAGAGCAATAGTGTGTTGGAAAATGAACTTGAGGTTAAAAAATACACATTATTTTAGAGTGTTTAAAATCTTCATCTGAGGATATGTTTTTATTGATTTTGGAGAGAAAGAGAAAGAGAGAGAGAAACATGAATGTGAGAGAAACATTGATGGGTTGCCTCTTGCACCTTACACGTAACCCAATCTGGGATCAAACCTACCAACTAAGTATGTGCCTTACCAGGAATCAAACCCACAACTTTTTGGTGTACAAGACGATGCACCAACCAACTGAGCCACCTGGCCAGGAAAACTCGTATTATCAAAAAATGCAATGAGTGTGGATTCTCTTTACCATTTTAAAAATACATTTAAAATGTGAGCAATCAAAATAGTGTCATAGTAGAAAAACAAATATCTGCATTTAAGGAAATTTCATTTACAATAGTATTGTATCTTTATATTAAAAAGGACTATATTTAATTGATTTTATTGGTTAAACGGGCTAAATGCTTAATCAAGTTAGCTCCCTTCTTCATATCATGCACAAAAGTGCAAATATATTAAAATGTGAAAAATAAACACGACGTGTAAGAACATTTAAAACAGTATGCATAGTTCAGCCACTCCTGCTTGGGTTATTGGACATTTCCCAACTGTGTCTTCCCTATGCCGTCTGCTGTCTGCTCAATAGATTGAAGTTTTTCTCTTCTTACCATTTCTATCCTAGTGATTAATCCCCACCATTTGTGAAAGATGAGAATTTAATATAAAAAAGTAACATATAATGGTTTTTCTATGCAAATTTTATTCATCAGAGGCTAAGAGATTGTCTACCCAAGATTTCCTGGTCATATCCAATCACAATGTGTTGAATATTGGCCATTGAGGAAACTTATTTAATGATCTCTTGGTGCTGAGCCTATTTTCATTTAGCAACTTGATCCTTATAATGGAAAATGATCAATTGCTACTTAGAGAACTTTAATCACTCCATTTCTTTGGCTATGGTTTCATTCATTTTTTTTTTAATATTTTATTTATTATTTTTAGAGAGAGGGGAAAGGAGACAGGCAGAGAGGGAGAGAGACATCAATGTGTGGGTGCCTTTCACCTGCCTCCAGCTATGGACCTGGCTGGAGACCTGGCTTGCCACCTGGTTATGTGCCCTGGCTGGGGAATTGAACCAGTGACCTTTGGGTTCACAGGACGGCACCTTATCCACTGTGCCACCAGCCAGGGCTTGGTTTCATTCATTTCTTAATCCTCTCTTTTTTTTTATTCTATTTTTGTTTTTGTTTAGTGACAAAAATTCTACCTTTATTTATTCATCATTCTGTATAGTATTTTGAGAATATTTTAAAATAATGCTGAAATTATAATTTTTAATTTTCATAGAAGACTAAGATTACATTTTTTTCTTAGAGATATAAAGATATCTCTCCATTTGTTTTTGTATCTATGTTGCATAAAATATGAAGCTTATTTTAATAACAGAATGGTTGATATCATTATAGAATTTAAATATCACTCTATAATAACAATAGACTTCCTTTAGAATGTATTTTTGTCATTTCTCCTGAACCCAGTTAAAGTGTTTCATTAGAGGATTTGCACTTTTCTTTATTGAGAAATATGTTTATATATTTTGTTTTTCCCATTAATCTCCTTCTGGAAGGCATTTTACAATGTAGATCAGCCATAGATTAAGCCTATTTGTTTTCTATAGATACTACCTTTGCCATATATACTTTGGGACTCTCAAATCTCATATTTGGTTCTGTCAGGCATCTGATCTTGATTCTGTGATTCACAACATTGATCGTCTTTGTTTTGATATTTTGTTCTCATAAGTGACTATAGCAAACCATCAAAATACAAGGTCACTGCTATTTCCACATAATAACAATGAGTTGAAAATCAAATTAATAAGCAATGTTGCATACTTTAGCATGAATAATATCAAATAATTATAATAAAATTAACAAAATATGTATAGAACCTGTTGATGGAAGATTGCAAACTTCACTAAAGTAGAAGGAGGCCTAAATGGATTGATACACCATTTATTAAAAGATTTTATTTATTATTTTCTAGAGAGAGGGGAAGGGAGAGAGGCAGAAAGGGAGAGAGACATCAATGTATGGTTGCCTTTCACCTGCCTCCAGCTACAGACCTGGCTGGAGACCTGGCTTGCAACCTGGTTATGTGCCCTGGCTGGGAATCAAACTAGCAACCTTCGGGTTTGCAAGCCTGCACCTTATCCACTGTACCACAAGCCAGGGCTATGATACACCATTTTTATGCATAGGGAATCTCAGTATTAGTAGGGTTTCTTTTTAAATTGATCTGTAAATCCAATACAGAACTTAACAAATCTAAACATACAATAAACTGTCATGCTGCAATCATACTCTTGAACATGCTGAAGAGAAACTAGTACATATGCCCACTACCACCAGAATTCCAAGAATATTCATAGTTATGTTTTACAAAATAGCCAAGATTTGAATTAATGCAAATGTCCATAGTAAACAGAATGGATGATTTCATTGTCATAATATTAATGAATTTTCCATAAATAATATGAATAAAAATGGTCAGGCATAAAAGAAGACAAATGGTTTGATTCTATTTATGTGGAATTCAAAACAATGAAAATTAACCTAACATGTTAAAATATAGAATGGTGGCCAAACTTATGGTGAGGTGGGGAGCAGTAAAACTCACTGGCAAAGGGACAAAGAAACTTTCTAGAGTTGAAGGTGTTTACTGTACCTAAGTCCAGGGTTGTTTACATAAAGCTGCTTATATGTAAAAATTTACCCATGTATAAATTTAAGACTTTTACAATTAAGAAAATACTCATCTGACTTTTCTTTACATGCTATTGTATAAGCTGAATCTCAAACAGCAGATTTGAAAATGTGTCATTTTCCAGGTATATTAGTGGAATGAATTATAGAAACCGGTATCCAGGGTAATACGATAAGAGCCAAGCAAATAATTGAGATAGAATGAAGTATATAAAGCCTAGTGAATTAGCTCTGATTTCTAATTCAGAAAGATATTAGCAGATAATAACTAGGATTAGAAGATATTTTCAAATATCATCTTCAACTTGGACCTTTGTCAGTGATGTGAAGTACGAAATTTTTTTCATTAGAGAAATTTCAGAACAATTGTTGTAAGACTATTATTCCATTTATAGTCAGAAATTTTTGATAATCGAGTTATTTCATTGTACATATCAAGCCTGTCTTTAATATGTCCTCCATTTGCATTCAGTCATTAATCTACATATAATAATATGCCCCTTATGCTTGAATGTAATAAATAACTTGACATTTTCAATTATCTCTGACACTTCCATTAAAATAATATTCCCAAATACAAATATGACCACTCTTATATTCTTTGCTGAGAATTTCCCTTATGTGTTACAGTCATATAATTGTACTTTATTTCATGTAATTATATACTATTAGTGTGCTGACAGCCTGATTTCTTTGGCAGTAATAGTTCTCTGCCTTTAATTACTTACAGGATGATCACCACATACAGACCCCTTTTTGAAATTTTGCTTCATGATGGACTCTTCAGGAGTCACCTGGAGAGTGTAAAATAAGTCTGTTCCTCTTTCCTCTTACCTCTCCATCCTAGGCCATGGAAATTCTGATTTGATGGCTGTAAGGTAGGGCCTAGGCATTAGAATATTTTAAGACTGTCAAGTTGATTCTATTTGGGGAAAAAAATGGAAACTTAGAGAGATGGAACATATTCCAAAAACCATACTTAAAGTAATTTAATGTGAACTAGAGGGGACAAAGATAGTAATAACTTCTAAGACAGGCAAATCACTCTTAGCGGGAAGAATTAGTCAGTCAGAATAAAAAAGAACACATATTCAGGGGAAAGCAATTCTCAGAGAAGGCAATTACAACTTGAATAGGAAAAAATAACATAAGTAATACAAGAAACTTCATGTGTTACAAATTTTCTTTCTATTTAGCAATTAAGTCATGCAATAGACCCTTATGAGACACAGTGACGATCATCAGTGATAATTAGAAGAAAATAATTTTCCTCATTTTCTATAATTCACTTTTTGCCTAAGTTACACCAAATAGGTTTTGGCTACTTGAAGAAAATCATTTCCTTGACCATTCCACTGGAATCCAATGGCCAGGGAAGCAAGACAGTGTGTGGCTGAAGCATCCCATACAAACTTTTCCTCATACCACATGACAGCAGAGTTACAGGAGAAAAGGAAAGTGAACTTAAACACATGCAATTTGCATGTTTGGAATAACCAAGTTAACATTTGGGTTTATAAATTTAATGAGATTTTTTTAATTCAGCAGTTAAAAGGCATAAGAATGAAAATAGAAAATAAAAAATGAGAGTACTATTTTGCCAGGGCTGTAGGACACATGTTAAGCCAGTTTTGAGGTTGATTTTGAGGAATTGTCTTATATAAATGTGTATTCTAAGATGGAGTCTATTAGGATAGGGAGAGAAGAACTGAATGGCTGTTTATCCTGTGTCTTAGACTGAGACTTTGGATTATAAATATCAGTGACAAAGATAAATTTTATTTTATGTTTTAAGATTTTATTCACTATTTTTAGAGAGAGAAGGGGAGAATGAAGGAAGGGAGAAAAACATCAATGTATGGTTGCCTTTTACCTGCCTCCAGCTGGGGATCAGGCTGGCAACCTGGCTTGTAACCTGGTTATGTGCCCTGACTGGGAATCGAACCAGTGACACTTGGGTTCACAGGCCTGTACTCAATCCACTGAGCCACACCAGCCAGGGCCTCAAAGTTGAACTTTAAATCTGTATTCAGAATTTCCTTCAGTTGGTAAGTGTTTTTAAGTTGTGTTTCTATGAACAGTAATTTTGTAGCTTTAATAATCCTCAGATATACTGAATTCTGTGGACCAAAAAAAATCAAGAAAAAAAATCAAGAAGCATTAGATATCTCTAATTAATGCATTAAATCCACTGAATGTTTTATATAACCTAGGATGCACTTTCTTTAGGTTCTTTATCAAAAAGAAAAGGTAGTGGATTAAAAATTCTTGTCCTATATGTTTGATTTCAGGCCTCAGAAACACTGAACATTAATATTGTGAATGCATTCTGTTTATTAAGCAGTATAGGAAAAAATTGTTGAACTACAAATTGACTCTTTCCTAAGGGTATTATAATGCAGGTAATTCAATTGTTTGTTACACTAGTCACTTTTTTTTCTTTGCAACAAAAGTAGAATTAGAATTAGAAATATAGCAAACTGTTCAAAAGGTTTCTTATTCTACAAAAACAAGACATAATTTCTTTTAATGAAAATCATGTAAACTTTCACTTAGCACTTTGTGGAAGTGTACTGTTTTCTACCTTCTCCTAAACAGTATTCTAAAATTAACTCCTTTTAAAACTATAATATAAAGATAATCCTCATGATTTAAAAACTTAAGAAGGCATTTTAGATTTAAGCTGTAATGAATATAGTCATACATAGACATTTTTCCACTAGTGATTTTATTTTATTAAGGAAATAAGAATGGCATATGTCTGCCTTCTAAGCAGGTATAAAATACCTGTTTTTAAACAAATATTTTTAAATGAATCATGTTTACTTTCCAGAGGTTTCAATTAGAGATAACACAATCAAATTGTATTATGTGCCTACACCACATAAAATATTGTCTTTGTGTTCTGCACATTCCCCTCTCTTTCCATGGTGGATGGAGGAACTCTTTCTTTCTTTCTTTCTTTCTTTCTTTCTTTCTTTTCTTTTCTTTTCTTTTTTTTTTTTTTTGAAGTAAATAAAGGTTTTTGTCAGTTTTAAAAGAAAACTCTCAGAAACTAGATAGATATTTTCTGGAATTTAGAAGAAACTAGGTTAAGAAAGCATTGACAAATAATGAAGAACCTGGCTGGTGGCACAGTGGATAAGGAGCCATCCTGCGAATCCAAAGGTTGCTGGTTTGATTCTCCAGTCAGGGCACATAACCAGATTGCAAGCCAGGTCTCCTGCCAGGTCCATAGAAAGGCAACCATACATTGATGCTTCTCTCCTTTTCTTCCTCCCTCCCTGTTTTCTCTCTGAAAATAATAAATAACATCTTAAAAGGACGTACATTATATAATTATATGTATCCCATAAAATACTGATATATAATATAAAATGTAATACACAAGTTCTGTCCATGCAGTATCTAGCCATATAATATGAAAAAGAGACATTTATTGAAGAAGTTACAGGATACAAGAAATATTGTATGTAGGACAATGACTCCCAATTGCCATCAACTGCCTCATTATATTTTCCTGGATCTCGTCAATGGTCTGAAATCTATTCCCATTCATAGGTGATTTTAGTTTTATGAAAACGCAGAAGTTGCAAGGCACGCTATCTGGGTTGGAGGGGGACTGAGTCACCTGGGTGATTTGATATTTTGCCAAAACACTCTGCACCAGATGTGATGCATGAAAGGGCATGTAGTCATGAGGAAGCCGCCAATCACCAATTAGTCGCCCATAGCTGAAGACTTCTGAATCATCTTAATAGTTTCTATGTAGGAATGTTCAAGCTTAACTCAAAATTTGATGCAGATTCATTGCTTTACTTGCACAGTCATTTTGAATATAAGTCATTCAACTCTGTCTACCTCACCCCACAACCGTGAAGTTGTCATTGGTCATGCAGACATTCCAGACCACTCTCCTTAGCTCCCAGTCTGGACTTTTCCGGACAGACCTCGTGTAATGTTATATAATACTACATAATATAAATACAATATTTATACTGATATACTATATAAAATACATATAATGTTATATAGTATGTAGTATAAATGACACTATTTAATACATGTTTTATGACATAGACTCTGCAGGCTGATTGCCTAGGGCTTGAACCTTGACCCTTCCACTAATTAGGTTTGTGATGTTGGGCAAATTACTTAACATTCTATCACTTAGCTTCCCTATGTATATAAAGACCAAAGTAACAGAACTGCTTTATATGGCCGTTATAAGTACTGAGTTAATATTTCCAAAGTACTTAGAATAAGCACACTCTGCTATAATTAATATTGAAGTACATGGTCAATACACCATAAAAGGTGGCTACTGTTTCAAGTGTTATTTTTTCTTATATTTGTTTCTTTAAAATTTTTCTGCCTTTTCTCTTTTTCTATAGCATGGAGTCGTATGATTTTCAAAATCTAAATTTTGGCTACGTAGGCCATGGCAGCAATCAGTAGACAGATTAATATTGCTTTGGGATAAGGACTTGTTTAAAATGTAAGGTAATTGAATTTATGTTGGCTAGGCTTGCTTCCAGAATCTAGGGTTGGTTTCATCAGCTACAGAAAGTATACCACATGTTCTTCTGCCCCTTTTCTTCATTTTACTGCAATAAACCAAGGACTCGTAAATTATAGGGTATGGTGATTGCTGGGGGCAGGGGACTATGGATGGAGGAAGATGGAAGAAGGTGTAGGGGTGGGTAAATGCTTATGAAAGGAGACTTGACTTGGGGTAGTGAACACACAATATAGTGAACAGATGATGTATTATGTAATTGTGCACCTGAAACCTGTATAACATGTTAATTAATGTCAACCCCAATACATTCAATAAAAATGGAAAATAATAAATGATAAATAAACGAAATAATTCCCTGGGCTGGTGGTTCAATTGGATGAGGTGTTATTCTGTACACCAAAAATTTGCAGGTTCAATCCTAGGTTGGGGCCCATGCAGGAGGTTGATATTTCCCTTTCAAATCGATGTTTTTCTCTCTTTTTATCTCCCTTCCTTGCTTTCTAAAAGTCAATAAACATATTCTCGGGTGAGGATTTAAGAAAATAATGTTCTGTAATCCATCAATTAACTTGCTAGTTCTTAAACTAGCAATATTCCAGAATGCATATAACTAATAAATTGTTACCACACACAGAAAATCAGTGGTTATTCATTTGTGAATTGCAATATGTAAATGTCTCAAAGTCTAATTACTGGAAAATTACAGTAAAAACACTCTTTATATATGTACTCATCACTGTAATGAAGTGGTTTGCCAAATAACCTGCAACAAATTAGGCCTGTAAAGATAATATTAATCTAACCAGCATTCATAAATCAAAAACAAGAAAAAAAGTTCAAAAAATTAAATGAATTGAAACAGTACTGATGATATATTGATACTACAAATTTTCTCCCTAAAAGTTGTAAAATTGTAAACCTTAGGCAGGCGTTCATGTGTATGATAGGAATTTGGCAATGTTTCTAAGTTATGTGTCTCAGCCAGCCTTCTTTTATATGCAGGAAACCTTCGTTATTTGCGGATACCATATTGCAAATTTGCCTAGTAACTGAAATTTATATCTAACTCCCAAATGAAAACTCCTATCCCCACAGGGCTTGAGAACACGTGCACAGCAGTGAAAAGTTGGAGTTGCTTGAAGTTCTTGCTCCCAGAGGTCAACCTACTGCTTGGTTGCTTCATCTCTCACACTGTGAACAATTGTCCTTTTCACAATCTATTTAGTGCTGTTTTGTTCACATTTAGGAACATTTTCTTATTGTTTTGCTGATTAAAATACCCTCTAAACATAGTGCTGAAGTGCTTGCTGTCTAGTATTTTTAAAAAGGCTGTGATGTGCTTTATGGAGAAAATGGCTGTGTTGGATAAGGTTCTTCAGGCGTTAGCAAATGCGTGCTTGGCTGTGAGTTTAACGTTAATGAATCAACAACAGGATACACCCAGGAAAGAAAAAAAAAAAAAAAGGAAATGTACTGATCTATAAATGAGATTGCTCCAGAAAGTGCTAAAAGTGCATCTTCAATGTGTGATAAATCTATGGGGAAGATAGAAAAAAATGTTACATTTATGAATACATGAGGTGATGACTAATTAAAAATCTTTAATGGAAAGCATTGCTATAAACTAAAATGCCATAGAAATTTTAGGTCACATTGTTCAGAGTGAGGACAATGTTAGGAGTAAAAAAGATACCACTGATTTGTTATTATAAAGAAAACTGTGTACAATTACTTATCTGTGAGAAATACAAGGTCTGTCCTGAAAGTATCCAATACACACACTGTTTTAATTATAATTGAAATGGGTTCCATACTTTCAGGACAGGTTGTGTGCGGGCACGCGCGTGTGGGATATGTATATATACTAAAATATCTTATAATAGAAATGCACATAAAACAAGATTATTTATTGATCCATTATAGGAAATGTGAGCAGAAGTTTGCAGGAAATTAACTCTTTATTCTCCCAAGAGCAATGGCTCAGAATTTCTTAATTTTATTTACCCTGATTTCCTTCATCATGATACTAGTCTCTATTACACTTGCAGAACAATTTTGCCCAAATTAAAAGGAACCATCACACTCAAAATTGACAGCTTGATACAAGGGATTAATATAATTATTTTTATTTCTTTTCCTTGTCTCTGGTTACTTCCTCTTTCAACTGCTCGTGTAATTACAAAATACTTGCCTATGTATTTTAAAACAATTTATTGAGTAGAGAAAAATATTGTACATAGGTTACCCTTGTATTTAAGAACTTAAAAATATTTATAAATTATCAACTCGTAGGGTATAATTTTGGCTATTTAAAATTATACGGCCCTGGCTGGTGGCACAGTGGGCAGACCTGCCAACCCAAAGGTCACTGGTTTGATTCCCGAGCCAGGGCACATAACCAGGTTTCAAGCTAGGTCTCCAGCAAGGTACATAGCTGGAGGCAGGAGAAAAGCAACCATACATTGATGTTTCTCTTCCTCTCTGCCTCTATCCCTTCCCCTCTCTCTAAAAATAATAAAATTTTAATAAATAAATTAAATAATATATCCCACCCAATCTTGTGTGTATGTTTTGTCCTTTTATATCTTGATAAAACTTTATGCCTTTTCATATCTTGGATTTGTTCATGTTAAAAACATGGATCATGGATGAAACTCAGGAACAAGCATCTGCATGGACAATAAAGAAAAAAAAAAAGGATGAAAAGATCCTCAGGATACAGTTCTGGTTCCTGTAGCCTAAACTCAGGAAGTCCATGCAGGATCAAAATGTGCACTGAAAACTCCACTTCGGTTTTTCTGAGCATCTGTTACTGAATGCTTTGTACATTTATGCCAATGGTGATGTTTTTGAAAATTTAGTCCATAGACAATTGCCAGTCCTAAGGACATGAAAACAGCAATAAACAGGAAAACAAAAACAAAGGAAAGATACAAACTTGCTGGCATTTCAATAGTTTATCACCTAGTTTGAAATTCAGGTAAGTGCTCAGTTCTGTAGCGTTGGGATACAATTGGAAGGAGCACGCCAGAAATACGGAGAAATTCAAACCTGAACTCAAAGAGAAATGATGTAATTGAGGGCCCAGGTATTATCCAGGGCTGAGTTCAGGTCCAGGCTAATGTAGACTTCATCACCATAAACCTACTCCTTTTGGCAGATGTATCTTATTGGCCAAAACTGTGTCAGAGAAAAAAGAATCTCTGGGCACAAGGAGGAAAAAAGCAATTTCAACTTTTCAGTCTAGGACATACAATGATGCTTTCTCCACACATTCTACATACATTTCAGAACTTACCCCTCACGCACAAACCAGTTTGATGCATTGCTCTAATATGCGCGGATCCTCGATAGAACCAGTGGAAAGGGAGAACATAGATTTGTGTATAAAATAATTATATATTTATATCTTTACATTTTTATTAATTACTCTCCATTTTTTAGTTAATTTGTTTTTCTTTCCATCTTATATATAACAGCAGTGAGATAGCTATTTTACTTAAATAATAAATTAATCTGCATGCTTTGTATGTCTAAATGTTGTCTTAGACTCATGAAGTCAAACATACTAATCAATGATTTGTTCAAGGATATTAAAGATTTTTTTTTCATTTTCAGTAATATTTTCTTTTTAACTCTAATTTTAAGAATAATATTTATTCTCTAAAGGTATGAACTTTGCAAGAATTAGACTTTTTAAATCACCACTTATTTTCATAAATCTTCCAATTTTCACAGTTCATTAAAACTATACCTGTCCTTGGCACCTTCACAAAAAAACAAAAACAAAAAACTATCCATTTTGGCATGCTTTTGTAAATTACAAAGAGCACTACAGAATTTGAGCATAAAGGTGCATTCTGCTCTTACTTTACAGAATTTTGTGACAGTATTTTGTGTTGCTTAGGGACAACAAAAAGTCCCTAATAGTTCATTCATTAATTTATAAAATAAGTGTTTACTGAGTTATGCAATGGTACCAAGCACTGTCCTAGGCTTGGAAATCAGATCTTTGAAAAAAATCAATTGACAAACATCTCTGCCTTCATAGGGTTTTAATTTTGTAAATGTCACACAAAGAAAAAAGAACAAAATGTATATTTAAAAAATTAAAGTCAGGATAAGAAGAAATGCAGGTTTATAACATTCAGTAGAGGTCTTGAATAAATTAGTTTTTGCAATGACAGTTACACTTTCTTCTTCTATTTCCTGGCTATTAATGACAGTTCCATGATTTTTATATGAATGTGACATTTTCTCTGGATCAATGTCAATGTGTTACCTTTATGGAAAAGTTTAAAACAAACTTTTCCATAGATTATATTAAATCATAAGTAAATCATGAATAAACATTATCTTCTCTTAAATAAAGTACACATACATATACATGCATGTATATTTTAAATGTACAATACATTTGTAAATACACAATAGAAAACATTTAATATTTTAAAATAGGGATTATTTTTGAATCATTACTTACAAATTATTATTTTTGCAACTTCTTGTGCAAATTAAAACATATAACCTCAATACAATTTTTAATCAGTACCAAAGCATTTTAAACCACATAGTTTTTAAAATCTGCTTATTTTTTGCCCTGGCTGGTGTGGCTCAGTGGATTGAATGCTGGCCTACAAACTGAAAATCTGCTTATTTTTATTCTTTTCTTTTACTGAAGAAATATACTTTAAAATATATGTTATTTAATAAGTAAATATATTCTGACAGCTTCTTTTATGTGTTCACTTGTAAGAATTTTTCTTTAGCATTGAAAACTATAATTGATCATCAATGCACTCATAATGATTTTCTTCAGCTTCTAATAGTACAGATGTTATTTTCCATGAGTGATTATTGATGTACAAATTACTAAAGTGGATGATTTAAGAAGGAAGACAGGAAGAAACCAAGTGAGGAAAAAGGTAGAGAACTGGTTTTAAGTATGATAAGAAAAAGAACTGTTTCTTCTTAAGTCTTCATTTGGCACTTAGCAGGATTTTTACCGATGTGTCTTTGAGGTTTAAAGCATCAAACAGCAAATAGTGTATCCATCAAAAGGTTTTAAAAAGTGGGATTTTTTTAAAAGAAACACTCTGCTCCAGATGTGTAAGAAACTTCTCATATTACTCACAAAAGTACATCTTACAGCAAGATCCAGTGTAAGTAGAAGGAAAGGAAAAATAAAGATCAGAGTGGAAGTAAATAACATAGAGATTAAAATAATAAAGATCAATGAAACCAAAAGCTAGTTCTTTGAAAAGATAAACAAGACTGATGAACCTTTAGCCAGCTTAATCATGAAACAATGAGAAAGGAGCCAAATAAAATCAGAAATGAAGCATTAACTAACATAGAAAACATAGAAACAATGGATAACATAGAAAAAACAGATTATAAGAAAATACTATAAACTTGAAAGAAATTGACAAATTCATAGAAACACAGAGTCTTCCAAACTCAAAGTAAAATAATCAGAAACCTCAAATAGAACAAAAACAACTAATATAATGAAACAATAACGCAAAAAATCCAGACAAACAACAGTCTGGAACCAGATGGCTTTGCAGGTGAATTTTACCACACAGTTGATGAAGAACTAACAACCATCCTTCTTAAACTATTCCAAAAATTCAAGAAAAGAGAAGATTTCCATTTTCCTTTTTTTTTTTTCATGAGGCTAGCATTACCCTAATCCCAAAATTATATAAAGATACCACAAAGAAAGAAAATTATATGCAAGTACCATATAATCTCACTCCTATGTGGAATCTAATGAACAAAATAAACTGACAAGCATAATAAAACCAAAGGCATGGATATATGAAACAGACTGACAGCTGTCAGACAGGAGGGCAGAAAATTAGCCATGTGCGGACAGAAAATTAGCCAAAGGACATACATACATAGATGCATAGCCCAAGGACAGACAAAAATGTGGTGAAGGCCCCCAGTTGGGGGAGGGGTAGGAGCAGAGGCAAAGAGGGGTAAAATGGGGAACACATGTAATGGCATCAACAATAAAAAATGTGAATCTTTAGAATCAAAGTGAATTTGCTGCATTAAAAGTCATTGGTCTCTGGTAAAAAAAAAAGTGCAAGTCTAGAATGAGTAATCACATTAAAATTTTTTAAAGCACAATAGAATTTACTCAATTACTTATGATTTAGAATACATTGGCTTAATACTCATATATTATTTTATGATAATAAAATAAAATTATTTTTAAAATGTTGGCCATTTACCTTGCCTATTAGATCCTATGATTCAGGAGATTCAGTGTGATCTAAAAATTATTTCAAGACTGAGGTTCATTCTTGAAATTCAATTGCCATGAACATTTTTACATATAATTTTATTTTTATCTTTTTAATTAATAATAGTAAATAGACTTTTGATGATTTCATAAAATTTATATACAAGATGGATTCATATTATATGAGTAAATAAAAGTCAACTTATCTACTACTTGGACATAGAATTATCTATACAGTCTATTACTTTCAATATATGATAAATTTATACTACATAAAAATAAGACATTTATCTCTAATATTAATTATTTGACAATTATTTTTATTAACTTGTATTATGTCATTTATATTATTTTTACTGAACATTTCTATTTGATTGTCTTGGCTTTGAGGACAAGTATCTTAAATTAAATTTATGATCTTCTCATGGTGGGTCCAGTCCTTTATAGATAGTAAACATGTGATAACTGGTTGCTCAAATGATCTTTCTGTTTTTTTTCTAAAGCAAAACATGAAGAGAAAAATGTCAGTCCTTTTGTATGGAACACAACTCTTCTTTGGTCATGGAATTTTCTAAGTACACATAGCTGATGGGACTTCAGGAGAAGGAAACTTAGATAATGTAGGTAGTTTACCCAATGACATATGCCCAATGAATGCTTATTCACATTTATTGTGTGTATCTTTTATTACAGACACTCAATCAAATGTTTTGTGCATATTATTAATTTCCATCCTCAAAGTACATTTGGTAGTTATTTTTATCATGCCAACACACTACTCATAGGGTAGACTGAGGACGAGTTCAAGTAACTGGTTTAGAGTCAACCGGTAAGTGGCAGGGCAATGAGTCAATGCATACAGTCCAGAGTTTCAAGGAGTGCATTTTTCTAGTACTAGGTTCTATGGCCTGTCATTAGTGCTGGAACCCTAGAAGTGAATCCAGATCTGTTTGACATAAACCTTTATAATCTTTCATTGATTATGCTGGGTTGGTGAAAGTTAGGATTTTATTTTAATGTATATTAGATAAATATTTCTCATGCTTTCTTTTTTGAGATTTTATTTATTATTTCCAGATAGAAGGGAAGGGAGAGAGGCAGAGAGGGAGAGAAACATCAATGTATGGTTGCCTTTCAGCTGCCTCCAGCTACGGACCTGGCTGGAGACCTGGCTTGCAACCTGGTTATGTGCCCTGGCTGGGGGATTCAACCTGCAACCTTTGGGTTTGCAGACCGGAACCTTATTCACTGGGGCCAACAGCCAGGGCCTCTCATGTTTTAATAATACAAATGATCTAGTAAATAAAACATTTATACCAATTAGAAAATTTGTTTAACGTTACCTATATATTTTCTTTGAATGATAAATATATCTTAAAATACATTTATGATTTGAATAAAATCCTTATGCTGAATGTAATAGAAACTAATTTAATATTAAGCTAAGTAGTCAGATAGAAGCTGAACATATTTGTGAATATTTGGGCTTCTTTCCTTGTGAAGAGAATCATCTCTTATGCTCTCTGTGTGTTATGTGCCATGAAGCAGGCTCCAACTCTAGGCAACTCATGAATGATATTCGCAATATTCTGTCCTCAACAGCCCTGTTCAACTTCTGTACACTCATGACTTTATCTTCTTTTATAGAGTCAATCCATCTCATACCTGGCCTTCCTCTTTTTCTGCTGTCTGTTGCCTGCCCTAGGCTGTAAGTGATGGTAGCATTTATAGACCATGTAGTATGCATCCTGAACTGCTAAAAGTGTTTTGCTCATGCCCTTCAAATCTCCCACAACCTTACACTGCATATCTTAATATGGCCACTTTAGAGATAAGGATATAGAAGTTCCCAAGAGGTTTAAGTAATCAGAACTACTTAGCAAGAAAGCATTCAAGTAGCTTTATATCTCAGGCTCTTTTATTAAATAAAGTAACTTTTTCTACAGAATCCATTGTATTAGAGTCTGAATTTTTGGCTAAACTAATTTCTTATTAATTGCAGTAATTATATATTAGTGTCATGATTTATTGGATCATTGGTGAACATTATTTTAATAACTTTCAATCATAGAAAACATATTGAATGGATTCGGGTTTCATAGGAACAATGCTTTTTAGATGATATTTTCACTCAATATAAAATTTCACTGTCATATTATGCTTTTATATTATGTGTAGAAAGGTTGTTTTATCACTAGATACACATAATTCAATAAAACAGATAAATTGTTTTATTTCAGTAATTAAATTCTTTATTGTAATTTATTAGTGAACATAATACATATCTTATTTAAAGTTCTGAAAACATATCTGCATTCACAATTCTAGCACCTACTAGGGTCACTAGTTTTAGCAAGTCATTTAACCTTTCTTAGTCAGTTTTCTCATTTTTAATATAGGGCTTTAAAGGTATTTACATCATAGGGTTATGCATATTAAATGAGTTTGTACATTTACAAAAATAGCAGACAAGTCAAACACATAGCTATAGTTAAAGATATTTTTCACCTATCTCTCTTGACAATATTCAATGTAAAACACTTAAACAGACTCAATTTTATTTTTATTTCAATGCAGAAACTTTTTTTAAGTAATATTTTAGGCATTTGCTTTACAGCATGCTTTATATTAACTACTATAATCACATTATAGTTTAAAAATAAACATCACATCAATGTCAAGTACCATGCAATATGGAGGTTTTATGTTTTTGTTTTTGTTTTTCACTAAGCTAAAACATTTATTGACTAAGAGATTAGTGTGCCAACCACAATATAAAGTTGTAAGTATTAACTATGCTTTATTTGATTATAACCATAAAATTTAATTTTTTTGTCTGTTTGAAAGCTGACCAAAATTGCTCCTAATGTGCTTTTTGGAGCCTATTAGCCTCTAGAAAGAATACAAGCGAATTATTTGCTGCTGCATATGATCTCTTTAACCACATTAACCACAGCTGGCTCACTGCAAAGTGTTCTTTAAATGATGAAAAGAAGTATGTGCAAGTTCTTAGTAATTTCTTAATAAAAGAGTAACATTTATGAACACAATACATTTCATCCAATATCTTTATTAGATTCTTGAGGTAAACATTGACAATTGTCCAAAAATAATCTAAATAATGTCAGAGAGATACTATTTCAGCATACATCAACACATAATCACAAGGTCAACAATTTTAAAATAAATATTTAAAATGTTTGTGCTTAGAAACAGAAAACTATAGTTGAAAACTAAATTTTAAGAATTTTCTCGAAATGAAAATATAAGGCTTCAAAAGTGCACAATTGTATTCTCATAAACTGATATGTTAAAGAAACATCTTGATCTTTTATATTATTCTCTAGACACATAAGAATATTTCTAATATTTTGTTTTTTCCATTTATGTATATATTTCAGTATAATTCCAAAACATGTATATATTTTTCAAAAACACATATTTAGTGCTGGCTTTGGCAGCACATATATTAAAATTGGAATGATACAGAGAAGATTAGCATGGCCCCTGCACAAGGATGACATGCAAATTTGTGAAGCGTTCTATATATTTTTTAAAGTAATTTTATTTTCAAAAAATAAAAACCACATATTTAACACAGAGTTCCAGGAACTTGCTAGGTTCTAATAGCAAAATACATTTACTAAGCTCCAAACACATTGATTACCAGTAGAAAGACATTTTAAGGAAATTTTCACAAGGTGCTATGTAAACACACATGAAAAATTAGCCCTATCTTCAATGTCAAAGAAGACAAAAATAAGAAATTTCCCTATTAACATTTCCCCAAATGTAAATATAAAAATTGCAAAAGCTGTCATTCATATGTACTTTATGAATGTCAGCAATTTAAAGTATAGTTTTCATAGTAGCCACAGCAACAATGAAAGAATATACAATCGTATCTCTTATTTATAGATGAGAATGAAGACATTTAAATATACTCTGTAATTTACAAATATCAGACAGTAGTAAGTGAAGGTTCAAAAATCAAATATCATGATCTTTCTATGGTAATAGTTAAGCAAGATTTTACTTATTCATTTGTTTTTTGTACACATTTAACTCTTGCGTCAATCCCACTAGTATTTCCCTTTTCTTAAGAAAAGTATTAATTTCCTCCCCTCTTCTTTGAAGCAGAGTCCAAAGAATTGATCTAGTGTATGCCTTAATGAGAATAATGCCTTGCTCTTAGCCTAAGTAAATTCTGGCAACCATAACTAGAGAATGAACACATAATATCTTACCTTAAAAACATCAGCAATGTCATAAAAAACAGTTTCTTCTTATTGGTGATTTTCCAAAAATGTCATGTAGTAAGATGATCCATATAAATGGAAAGATTTTCTCAATTAAAATAATTGTTGATAAAAGCTTTCAAAATAAAAAACGGCATACAATTATTTTTTGATTTTGAATTATCAGCAGTTGGGTATTCGAAGTACACTGCATTGAATTTACTGTTCTAACACAGTATCCTTTGTTATGTACATGTTAGAAAATGAATCCCCTCTAGTCATTTTTATTTAATTCTGTCTACAGACTCCATTTGAGATAGTAACACATTCATGCATAGTGACTAGGACTGGTTCTTTCACATTTTAAATTATGTGCTATTTCCCATCATTTTCTACACCTACTAAGCATTTATTTCTTATTTCTCTCCTTTTTAAAAAAATGGGTTGAGTCATGAGATTCCTTAACATTTCATCCATCCAAAGATAAAAGATAGAATGATCATGAATTCATTTTTTATGTAGCTGAATATTGTCATTTGAAAATTATTACCAGAGGCAATACTGAAAATGATACATGAATTAAAAAATAATAGAATTCTGAAATAAGGAGATTCTATGGCATTAAAGGTAACAGTATATAATAGCAACTGTCAAGTAAAGAATAGTAAAATATATTGCTACCATCTAGTACTAATTATCTTGAATACTATAAAATTTAATTTGGAAATCTGTTTCCTGAACATCATTTCTAAGTTATATACTAGTGGAGAGAAAAGTACACATAGCTGGTAGTATCACTTGCAGCCCTGTCTTCCTTAATTAGGTGTGCTGCAGATTCATTAGCATATGCAAAGGACTTATGGTAGCAAGAAACCAAAGAAATTGTTATTGGGGAAGAAAATGTAAAACAACTGCAACTTGAGAGGGCAGGAGACAATTTGTAAATTACATGCAACAGATGGGAATTTACAGGAACAGGGCGACAGTACCACAATACATACCACATTAGAATGCTGTATGGCTCATTTTGTTCGAAGTGTTTAGTCTGCCTTATGGAAAGTGGCACACTTTACACCCAGTGACGCTTTCTCAACATAACAGTGAAAGCCACTAACCACAGCAAAAGGAAACGTTCTGTTGTCATGAAACTTTTTCTCCCTAAAATGCAAATGTTCGTTCATCTAAGCTAGTATTCTTGTGAAAGTTTCCTAAGTACCGGGGATACCACAGGGAGAAAAAAGTGTTCTTGCTTTAAACTGACTATCTAGTGGGAGACACAGACTCATAGACAGGTAAAGAATGCAAGCTTGCAGTGAGCATACAAGTAGATGTGGTTTATCCCATAGGTCAGGCTACGGGAACTTTCCCAGAAGTGATAACTGAATTTTATCTAAATGGGTTAGTAAAAATGAATGAAGGGAAAGGAGAGCAGAGAATTCCTAATGAGAAGTACGGTAATATAAAAAAATCAGAAGCGTGGGGTTATTTAAACCAGATAGAAGGCTGTGAAATACTGTCATTTTCAAAGATGTCCATATCACATGCATTGCTTCGGTGTGTTTTTGCCACTTTTCCTGTCAAGAGAGGGATTCTCTGTCTCAGCCATTAGAATCTATCCTATAATTTATCAACAATTGCTTTGCCAGGACTATGCATACATTTTAATGGCAGCCTCCATTTTCCTCCTTGTGAAATACAGCAGCTATGCAGTGAGAAGCCAAAGTCTACAGGAGGGACCCCATGTAGACCCTCTAATGGATGGTCCCTTTAGTGTTCCCCAATATTAGCTAGCATCCATGGACAGCAAGGTCAATGAGACAATATTTTCTCTGTGTCATACAGAAAATCAAAGTAGTATGCCTTCTTATGTGAAGTGAAATTTGTTGTATTTTTTATTTCTCTTTATTCTCCAGGTCCCTATTTTCTATTCTTTACTCATTTACTAGGGTGAATCGAACCATTCTATATATGTATCATTTTTCCACAACAAGTCACTGCTCTGTGATAGTAACTGCATTTTTCCTATATTTGCATCATTTTAAAATCCATGTTTTTATTTACTCATAGCTTCCCATTTTAATTGTGTGTGTGTGTGTGTATATATATATATATATATATATATATATATACACATATATATATATATATATAAATTGGAGTGAGATTATATATATATATATATAGTCTGTTTTGAAAAGTACAGTTGTTAGCATAATGAGAACTTTTAGTGCAACATCCACGTAACCTGGCAGCAAAGGAAAGTGGACTGGAATGTGCATGTGTGAACAATGATGACTTCACTGTATTAGTCAGTGGGGGTGGTACACATCTTTGACTGAGTATGTGTACTATGTGACCATCACATTCAAAATGACTGAGTGAATACAGCAATGAATCTGCATCAAATTTTATGTTAAGCTTGAACCTTCCTCTGCAGAAACTATTCAGATGATTTAGAAGGCTGCAGGTATGGATACCTGTTGATTGGCAGTTTCATCACAACAATGAGTCTGCTTGTGTATTGTGGTCTTGAGCAGATTTTTTGGCAAAACATTGAATCACTCAGGTGACTCAGTTCCCCTACAGCCCAGATTTGGTGCTCTGCAACTTCTACTTTTTTCCAAAACTAAAATCACCTTTGAAAGGAAAGCAATTTCAGACCATTGGTGAGATTTGGGAAAATATGACAGGGCAGCTGATGGCAATTGGGAGAACTGTGTGAGGTCCCACAGTACCTACTTTGAAGAGTACTGAGTCATCATTGTCCTACATACAATGTTTCGCGTATCTTGTATCTTCCTCAATAAATGTCTCTATTTTTGATATTACATGGCTGGATACCTTCTGGACAGGCCTCATATATAACTGACCTATTCATTACTAGAATGTCCTCCAAACTCACTGTCAAGTGGCTTACCAAAGGTCTTAGCCAACATTTGTTCTTGGTCACTGGGTTCCAGATTTTCATCCCATCACCACTAAGCTGCTTCCTGTGTTAATTGTTTTAAAAACAAAACACAAAATCTAAATCAACAGCTTGAGTATTTCATTACCAGTTTTCCACCTCCATACCCTCTTCTACCTTCCAACAATCCCCTTTCTCTCTTTAAGAGATTAAAATAATAGAAATGTGACATTTTATATCTGGCCTTTAATACCACCATTTCTGGATCTCTAAGTATCCTTACTTAATGCTATATATTTTAGGTAAGGATGATGGTATGTTAACCTATGTTTGTCCTCCTCTGTATAGAATTGTTTTAAATTTAGTCTTATTAGGCAATTTACTCTGACACAATCCAATGCTGATATGTTCCATGGGTGTTGTCTGTGGAGGTACCTTCTTTCTACGGGCAGGAAATGAAGTCAATACCAGGGTGGGAGTTTTCCATTTAAATCGCAAATTCACCCTGTGTAGCAGGGGCTCCTACTGATATGCATCTAGGCCAAAGCTGTATTTCTACAACATATACACCGGATTCTTATATTTATTTTATATGACAGAATAGGTTCTCCTGGGCTTTGGATAGCGGAACTGAATATTTCAGAAGCCACAAGTGTGTTAAGAAAGAAACCTAATACATGGTAGAAGCCAAAATAATCAGGAAAACATAATATAAGCTACAGCTTATGTTGTTTTCTCTGTAGAAAAACCCACATATGAATTCTGCCCTTCAATAATTTAGTTGAATTTCAGCTTAGTCCTAGAAGGAGGTAAGGGCCCTGCATGATGACTCTTTACCATTTCCCAATAGCCTTACCATGATTTCAGCCCAGTGGGATCCCTATATCTGTAGCCACAGGTCAGGGAGTCTTTGGGTCATTGAGGTCCAAAAATGTTGACAGAGAAAATAAGCAAGGACAATTCACCCATACTGTTCATTGTAAACATATATTTTACATTAAGAATTATAAACATTAAGTACGAAAAGGTAAAATTTTGAAATATGTCATGCATGCGAAAAATAATCAATGCATGTGAAATAACAAGTGATGCAAGAGAAGAATGGCAGGGTCGCATAGTGGGAGAAGTTACAGCGCAGTGGCCAGATCTGTTGGTGTGAAGAGAAATAAGGCCCTCACAGGTGCAGGAAGCAGACAGGTTCCAGGTAACAGCTGCCCCTAGGTCCTTGCTAATCCCCCATATATTTTATTAGGTTTGAAAACAAGCAGGCTGTCTTTCCAACTGTCCAGCCTTTTGCTTGGGTTTTCCCAAGGCAGTACGGGGTCCTCCCCTCTCCGATCCTTTCCTGGATCTTTGGGGATTCTGTGCCCTTGTTCTATCTGATTCTTTTCCCAGCTTTTCCCAGGCTAGACTCCTCCCTTTTAGGGTGGCGGTTTGGCTTCTACTGCAAAGTTCTGCAGCCTCATCTGGCTTTTCCTGAGTGTGAGCCCAGCAAAGGAATTTCTCCCTCACTGGCTCTCCTCCCCCAGGGTAATGCAGGTGGATGTGCCAGGCTGTAGTCCCCTGGAGACATTGAAACAGTTCTTCTCTGCCTGTTCAGGGGTTAACACCCATCTCTGGAGGGGAAGGCTGTCTGCTAGCAGAAGTGTGAAGCTGTAGCTCCCTCAATTAATCAAGCACAGCCAGTTCCCTTCCTTCTTCTTCGTTAATGCCTAACTA
This sequence comes from Noctilio leporinus, assembly GCA_004026585.1. Classification (NCBI taxonomy): domain Eukaryota; kingdom Metazoa; phylum Chordata; class Mammalia; order Chiroptera; family Noctilionidae; genus Noctilio; species Noctilio leporinus. The sequence goes on along the minus strand of PVIW01006052.1, from coordinate 38,566 downwards.
GCTCCCTGTGCTAACAAAGTCGTGGGCTACAGATTGAAAAATATAACTCTAGTTTATCAAAAGCCAGCAGGTGCAGGGTGAAATTTTATAAGGTATTCAGAACAGGCCGTCTCTAAGTAGCTAAAAGAATCTGCTTATTTGGACTATCTTGGAAATACTACTTGGGCGTGTAAAATTTTTCATTTGGAGCCTGTGGATTTTTGAAGTAAATCTTAGACTGTGGTACAAGGAGAAAAAAACAAGCAAACAAACAACCTAGGGGCCTATAAACAGATGCCCTCTTTGGTTCATATATATAACAAAAGAGAATATCAAATTTCAAAATCTTTTTAAAAATCTCATGATATAAGTATTTTAAATATAACTTAGGTATTCAATAGGAAAACAAAGGCAGGAATTAGAATGTTAAGAGCAATATAAGAAATAAATCTCTTAGAGAAGTCCAAGTTATATTTTATGAATATTTCAGTAAAATGTTTATTTTCTATAAATGTGATTCAGTTTTATTTTTTTATAAAGCTACTGTCTCTTCTCTCCATACTTCAGCTCAAATATGAGCCCATATATCAGCCATCTAGTTAATGTATAATGCTCAGAATACTAATTATAATATGAACATGCATTATTATACCGGTGGAAATTATGAGAGAATCCATTTATTCCTTTTGCTTTCATTCACGTTGCATTAAAGCTGAGCACTATAAAATTAGGTAATAACTCTAGAACTGCAATAGCTGAATAAATCCACCCAAATACTATAAGATTCACACATAGTGTGCAATTGAGAAAAGAAAGGGCTGCAACATAGAGTCCCTGGCATATTTCATTAATGCAAATCAAAGGTGAACAAGACACTGAATATCACAAAACATAATTTTTTAAATAGTTATAAGAACCAATCCGGTTTTGAAATCTAATTTTTGGACAAGTAAGGACAGCAAAGTAACAACACATCAAGAATATACAAAACAAATTTTACATAATAACAAGTGTATAAGAGTAGATATAGATAGCTACTTTTAAATTAAGCAACTTTACCTTCATAGAAAACTTTACATTTTATCTTAATCTTTTGCATGGTAGCTTTTTATTTATGGTCTACCTCTATTATACATTGGACAGTTAGAAGGCACCAGAGGACATTATTAAACCACTGAATTGCAATCAATTAGATTTAGTAACAAAGATGGGAAAACAGTGCTTCAGCTAGAAACTGCTGCATTTAAGTCTTTTTTGACAATAGTAAAAAAGGCTAAAATGCTAGTATTATTTGAGAAAAATATACATTTTAATAGTTAACACCACTCTCAGCAGCTCAAAGTATTAACAATGTTGACCTTTTTTAAAATTTAATTTTATTGTTGTTGTATTACATCCATCCCCTTTTTCCTCCCCTCTGTCCCCTTCCCCACCCACCCACTCCCCACAAAGTCAATCCCACTTGTTGTCCATGTCTATGGTTCTTCCATGCTGGTTTCTTGACTAAACTGCTCCCCTTCTTTGCCTCCTCCTCCCCTTTCCCTAATCCCCTCTACCCACTGAAGGTCTATTCATTGTATTCATGTATCTGGTTCTATTTTGCTTGTTTGTTTGTTTTGTTCATTATTGTCCTGTAATGGGTGAGATCATATGGTATTTGTCTTTCACTAACTGGCTTATTTCACTAAGCACAATACTCTCCAGTTCCATCCATGTTGCAAAGGGTAGGAGTTCCTGCTTTCTTTCAGCTGTGTAGTATTCCATTGTGTAAAGGTACCAATGTTTTTTGATCCAATCATCCACTGATGGGCACTTAGGCTGTTTCCAGCACTTGGCTATTGTAAATAGCACTGCTATGAACATAGGGGTACATAAGTTCTTCTGAATTGGCGTTTCAGGGTTCTTGGAGTATAGTCCTAATATTGGAATTGCTGGATCAAAAGGCAGTTCCCTTTTTAGTTTTCTGAGGAAATTTCATGCTGTTTTCCATAGTGGCTGCCTGAGCCTGCGTTCCCACCAACAGTGCCCAATGTTGAACTTTTTAAAAATTTATGGTTTTGGTGCCTTCTATTTCTCATTAAATATATTGATCCCTTCTTTCCTTCCCCTTTCCCTCCCTCCCTTCCTTCCTTCCTTCCATTCATCTTTCTGTTTTTACTCTTTTTTATTTTTCCATTTCTTGCAGGTGCAGAATGCAAATAATTTATATTATATAGCAAATTAAAAGTGTATTAAGTTATAATAATTATCAAAAGTCCTTATTTTTTATCTAAAATGTCCTTTAACAGAAAAGGAAATAATTTCCCAGCTGTCAAATTTAGCACATATTACAATAAAATACACATGTACATAAGAAGAAATTATTATAATCCTCTTCATTGTAAAGAGATAAGGTTCCAGTGTGAAAACACTTGCTTTTTTACTGAAACAATAGCAGTTACAGTATTGCAGCAAAAAATGTGAAAGTGAAAAAAGTGAGAATCTTTTATTTATAGCTTTCTTAAAGTAAGCTTAGTTAGTTTGTTATTAGAAAGCACATGTGATAAAATCATAGCATCCATCAGATCAGAAAATAACTCAGCTCTTTCTGTATTCTTTCATTTATGCACCATGCATCATGACCTTATTCAGTACAATGCAGCATTCTCATGATTTGCCTGTCATCTCTCATATAAGTTCTTGATGTGGAGAGGGTTATAGATGAATACTGTGAAATGCAGGCATTCTGATCATATACTAAAATAATATTGGAAAAATTGGAGGGACAGACTTGATCTAGTAGAACTCATAAATTTGATAAATCGCCAACCTAACAGACAGATAAGTATAGAAACCGGAGGAAAGTGGAGTCTTATGAAAAATACAATCACAACACCCAATCTTTTTGCTACATTGAACTACTAAAAACTCTAAGATGACCATTTTGTAAATATTGCTGGAGGATCTTGATTTTTCTAAAAAATGTTATTTTAAATTATCTTTGGTAGCCAGATACTATATTAATTTTACCATTCTTCATGTTTGAGTAGCATTCACAATGATATAATATGAATAGATGTAACACATCTACTACATGCCTGAACTAGTTTAATGAGGGCATACAGTAGTGAACAAAACATTCATGTATATATGCGTAAGTGCAATAGCTGGAAAGAAAGAATGGAAGGATATATACCAGGGATTAGTCTGACTAATACTTTGTAATGGGGCTAATCTAATTATAGAATTCTAAGCATCACTTATAGTTTAACACACTGTAAGTCAATAGGAGCCTTCATTCCCTCCAATTGTGGAAATCAAAAATATCTCCAGGCCCTGGCTGGTGGCACAATGGATAACATGCCAGCCTGCAAACCCAAAGGTAGCTGGTTCAATTTCCTAGCCAGGGCACATAAGCAGTTTGCAAGCCAGGTCTCTAGCCAGGTCTGTAGCTGGAGGCAGGTGAAAGGCAACCATACATTGATGTTTCTCTCTCTCTCTGCCTCTATCCCTTCCCCTCTCTCTAAAAATAATAAATAAAATCTTTTAAAAAATATATCTCCCTGGGACAGAATTGTCTTAACTTGAGAACCAATGATATTTGTGAGAACCATCTATTTGTGGTGTTTATTTGTGGAAAAGAAAGTGTTAAATAGAATAAATAAGAAATTGAATAAGCACTTTAAATCTCATGTTTGTATGCTAGTTAGTTATTAGGCATAAGATGTGGGCTCTGGGAATTCAGAATGATTTTAACAAGTCCCCCCAGTAACTGCTGGTGTCAGGGACTACCTGACCCCCTAGTAAATCTGCTGTTCCCTACCCTCTGTGTGACTGCTGGTACCAGTGAGAGTCTACATCCTTCAAAAGTATCCTTATCTGCAGATAGGAATTTAGACCCTTCTCCATTTTCGGAATCAACTCCCCTTTACCCTTTGAAAATCCCTGCCTTAACTATTGCTCAGGGCTGACACCCTAAGGTTTCAGCCTGCTTGTCTTGGTTGGCCAAATAAACCTTTCAAACTCATGGCTTATTTTTCTATTGTTTCTCCTCTCACTCTCATCAGGTCCAACACTAGTTTTGACTATTTACTATAGCTCTGAGATGAGTTTCATGTACTATTCATATAATATTGAGAAGTTAGCAAAAAAAGTACCTAAACATGAAAGGTAAATTACAACTGTAAATAAATGAAGTTCATTGGCCTAAATAAACATGTAATACTATGATAACAAATATTTTGCATGGACCAAAAAGTCCATTTAGTTTTTTTTCTGTAAAATAACACATTTTTTTTTTTAAATTTCACCAATAACTTTATGATTTGGAAATTTTGAGTATATTGGCTATCTCCTATGTGGTAGAATGTTGTTTGTTCACAGTTAATGTCTCAATTTGATTGCTACCAACTACAACTGGTCTAACCATCTGTGGAGGATTGTCCAGCAAGCAATATTCACTATGAAACTTTGCAAACCATTTTTGACACATTTGGTGAGGCATAGCACTTTCTCCATACACTGCACAAATCTTTTTTGTTTATTTGTTTGTTTCAGTTGCATTTTTTACCTTTCTGAAATCATGAATCATAATATGCTGAAAATGTTGCATATATTCTTCCATCTTCAATATTAAAATGGTTACACAAAAATTCACCAAATCTGATACATTTTTTAAAATACATGCTGATATGACAACTGTCACAATGCAATCTAACAAAATTGTTTTGAATGAAGACAACTAAGTGCTATTAGGGCCACTGTATGGAAAAAATCAAATAAACTTCTCAGCAAAAGCAACATTATTTTATTATACATCATTTGAGTCCTCTTCAAATTATTTATAGAGTAAGGGAAGAATTCCCCCCATAGTGCACTGTGTTGCAAGTATATGTGGGATCATTGTATTGTCTTTTTCTAGAATTAACTCCATTACAAGAGGTGGAAAAAGCCAAAGACAAAGAAACAGAAAACAACCAGCAAAAAACTGAGCCCCATTTATGTTGAAAGAAAATCTTGTCAACAATGTCTTCTCATGATTTTGTCCACATTATTTTCCTAAACAATGAGATGATGAATGGAGTGTGAATCTCTTCTATCTGTACAAGTACAAAGTCAACTGGAAGGAAGAGAAAAGAGAAAGCATACAAGAGGTTCCTCTCCTGCTCTCCACTGTTGTTTCTGTACAAAAAAAGCAATTTTTCTTAAATGATTGACAAATAATATCACATATGAAAATTTTTTGCAAAATGGCTAACAGTCCTAAATTATCTGACCATCTAATATTCATAACAACTTTAGTATGTAAATTTGTGAAATATCTTCATTACACAAATAAGTATCTCTATTTATTTTATTGGACTAGTAATTTAGGTATGGATAAGCAAAAGTGAACTTGCGTTATAGTTGCTTGCTGTATAAATAGTTAATTTTGACAGATTTTAAATTATAATGATCAAATTAACTTATATTTTCACAACTAGAAAAAGTGGCTTTTTTCTTATTTTGCTTTAGCTTTATTTTATGATAATAATGATGAACCAAACATGAACAGCATAAGTTAATCAAATATAGCAATTTGTAATACAAAATTGGAATATAAAGTTGAATTATTTATCGTTGCCATTTGACCTATAGAACATCCTTTATTATTAATGATGTTTCATGTAACCAAAGACTTTCAAATTATTGCATATTTGTTAGCATTATACAGAAACTAAAACAATGACCCTAGATATAAGAAATCTACTTTAGTTGCTAATATGCACCAAATTGGTCATCTTAATGTTGGTGATACAAGTAAGCAGTAATTCTGATTCTTCTTTAAGCCTTTAAGTACTTCCTGAAACCTACAGGTGAGTCTTAGCTGGAAGAAGAACTAATGATGTCCTCAAGCATATAAATTTACATAAAAATGTAATGATCTTTGGAAATTTTCCACGTAAGCTGTTTTGAGTTTTCAGCAATCTACTTCCCTTGTTTAGATGAATTTTTATCCATTTGGAAGAATTAAGTCAGATGATCACATTTTAATTCAGATGCTCAATGTATGCTCCACAGATGTTTGGCAGTAAATTTATAACTAAATTGAAATTGTAATATGGGGAAATAAGCTTATGGCAATTTTATTGTTGAATACTAATTGTTACAAAAGCAAGAACGTGCATAACAGGAAAGGTTGCTACCACAAAGACGTATTCAGACTCCAGTGAGTGTTGGGGGTACAGGTGCAAACCGATGTTAAACACTATCCGTGAACATTGTCTCTGTCAACTCATGAGTTTGGTAACTTTGGGTAAAGTACCTTTACCTCCTGTATGAGTTTGCTCTGACTGCCCTAACAAAATACTTCATAGTGGGTGGTGTAAAGCGAAATTTATTTTCTTAAGTTCTGAAGTATAGATGTGGAAGACCAAGGTGGGCAGGTTTGGTTTTCCTGGAGGCCTCTCTCGTGGAGGTATGTACATGAACACCTTTCACTGTGTCCTCGCATGACCTTTTCCCTTTATGCCCACTTCCCTGGTGTCCCTTCCTTTTCCTAAAAAGATGACAGTTACATTGTATCAGGGCCCAACTCTGCCTCATTTTAACTTAATAGCCTTTTTAAAGACATTATCTCCCAAATAAGGTTATATTCCAAATTACTAGGGTTTGGGATGTTAACATACAACTCAATTCATAACTGTTCTTTAAGCCTCATATTTATTACCCAAATATAGGGGTAATGTAATTCATAAAACAAGATTACTGTAAGAATTAAATGAGACAGCATATAAATCACTTAATATAGTGACAAATATGAATAAAGTATTCAATAACTAATTTTTGAAGGTTTCATAATTATTAACATCATTAACATCATTAAGTATTATCTGGATATATTTTGCTTGTGTTATAATTAAAATAATATATCCTATTTTATATAATCTACATATTTATTTAATATTTTTCCTGAGTTAATAATTGCAGAAGCATCAAATTCTTTCTTAAGTAGTTGTTTTGGAAAATAAAGGGAATAAAATTATTATCCTCACTGTCAATACAGAAAAAATAAGTAGGTAACGGTGGAGGTTTAAATCTGTTTATTAGGACTTAAGGATACCACATTGAAATTTGAACTACATTTTTCATAATAACTAATGTTGTATATGATATGTACGTGTAAAAGTTTATATGTCAGGGTAGCAGCTGTTTCCCTATAATACTAGAGAATTTCCAAATAAAATAACATTGTGCAATCATGAGAAAAGTTTATTTCTTGCTCAAGCAACATGACCAGAGTGAGCTGGGTGAATCAACTATAATTCCGCTCATTGTAGCCCTTTTGCGGTCTGGAATCAGGTAGCCACTATAGTCTAAATTCTTCCACATATCCTGGGGCAAGAAAGGACACTCTGGAAGGCCTTTATTTATATAGTAAATGCTATGTCCCGTAAGTGAAATATCCTACCAACTTATAACTTTTAAACTAGAATTAATCATATAAATACACCCATTCTCACAGGAATTAGAAAATATAATTCCAAATTTTCAGAAGTCAGAGAGCTGATAATATTTGAATAATTAATGACAGCATTAATTACTATCATGATGTTACTCCTTTTATAGTTAAAATCCAAGTTATGCATTTTGATACTGTTTTTATAACCAATGTTATGTCTTTATGATAAATTACACACACACGCACACACACTTTAAAGTACATTGCTGATAAATATTGATCATACTTGCATTATAGCATTATTTATATAAATAAATGCAATTTGTTAACAATTTTTTTTTCCATCAGAAAGAAATTGCTCTTGAAACAAGAAAGCATAAACCATAGTCGATGGTGGTTAACAAAGCACCATTTTAAGAACTATCTCTTGCCAAAAGAAACTACTGTAATATAAATTTGTAAAGTTGTAGCACTCCAACAGACTGTTAAACAATGACAGATGCCATTAGAAACGAACCAGTATTAGCAAATAAGATTATGGACTCGAATGTTGCAATATTAATAATATAATATTGTTTTAAAGAAATAAGTGTAATAAAACATCATTAATTTAAATAGTAATATTAAATTAAACATAGTCGCTGCTTTTATATAAGAAAACTGTGTTTTAAAAATGTATTATTTTTTAAAAATTTGAGTCATAACTGTTTTGTAATCATAACTCCTAGACAAAGAATTAAATAGAACCAGGTGCATAACTTAGTTAAAATATTTAATAATCTGGAAATAAAATCACATTTATAGATTGTCTTTCTAAACTAAGATTTGGGGGGAAATTACAAAAGAAATGGGTGAGATGCTTTCCCAATCTTCCACATAACATTACTAATATACCAGGGTTATCTGTCCAAACATTTTCATATGGCTCCTGAACAATTAAATATTGAAACTAAAGACATTACCAAAAAAAGGCCCAGAAACTACAAACTTAAGGATTTCCTTTATGCAATACTTAACCTAAAGCTATATTTTTCCATTTTCAAACCAAGGAGATTTATAAATTAAAATGATTAGGAAAAAGTGATGCAAAAAGTACCATTTTAGCTCTGGCCCAGCAGCTCAGTTGGATAAAGCATTGTCTCATTTGTCCCAATCTGCCAAGGTTCTGGGCTTGATTCCTGGTCAGAGTAAATACAAGAATCAACCAAGGAAGGCATAAATAAGTGGAAGAATAAACCTCTCTCTCTCTCAAGTCAATAAACAAAAACAAATTAAATATCATTTTGGCAGTCTTCACAAAGATGAATTTATACCTTAAGAGAGTCATATCTTCAAATCCTACTGTTGTATGTTTATTCAGTATCAGAGTGATATAAAGTGCTAAATCAAGATAAATAGACAGAAATCCTTCATCCTTTTAAGAATGAACATTCTAGGAATTGTAAGTGGTATGAGAGCTCTGCACTATTTTCTTTTAAGTTTTAAATATATATATATATATATTCCAAAATAAGGAATACAAAAAATAAATGTTAACATAAATTTTGTTGATACATAAAAATGATTGTGACATATATCATGCTGCTATTCCTTATTACTCTTTATATTAACTAAAATTCTATATTTCAGTGTCAATGTGACTTAACAATCATAAATGTGAAATAAACACATCAAAACAGAAAACCACATCTGTAAATAATGTCTTTGCTCCCCACACACCAACGCAACGTATGGCCTGAGGTACAGTTTCATCCAGTTCTCCAGAGGATACTTTTATTCTTGACAGTGAGGAAAAGGGAAAAAAGTGGCTGAGATGACACTTGAATTTACTTGAATTACCATTTCTGGGCTTTTTCTACCATTTATTTTATAAAGCGTAAACGTGTGGTTTATAGGCCTTCTGCTAGAATTCTCCGTAATGAGTAACAGATGTCTGCTTGTGCAGTCTGACAGTGCCTTACAGGAGGTCAGTATTCTGTATTTATGTTTTTCTTTTTCATGTGTGGGTATTTGAGAGAATTTGCAATTTACAAAGTTGTGAGTAGAAATAATGAATCATATTAATTAAATTTTTATTTTCAAATTTATTCTATGTGTTATGAGATTTGGGGTATCATAAAAAAAATTTTAAGAATAGACATGTATACTTTACATGTATGCTTTACCCAATGCAATATTTTCACAGGGTACGTCTGACAGTTTTCCTTATTTTAAAAAATAAATAGACTACTAAAATATAGATTATAATACAGATTTTAAAAATAAAGGAAATATTTCAAACTTATTATTAGCACATAAAATAAGAAGACAAAAGTAAAGATGTCTTTTTGAAATGTGTAAAGGTATGGTCTCAACATTGATTTAGATTTTTTATTGTGCCTAAACCTATAATTATTTATGTCTTTGGAATCAGTACGTTAGTCTGCAATCTGCCTATTCATGATAGGAAAATAAAGTGCCATCTCACAACATGTCAACCCATAATTTTATGAACATTTGCACACAGCTAATTTTGTTTGTATTCACTTAGAACTACCTGCTGGGTAGGGATCAGCATCACATTAAGGTTGTGCCTGATTTTCCAAAGCCAGAAGCATTGCTAGCATACTGAATTCTCTCAGCAACCAAAGTACAGTTAGAAATAATGAAAATGAAGCATCCTCATCATTTCAAAGAACATATTTGGTGATTTTCAAGCCCTTTATATACATGAATTTGTGCAACCAACTTAAATATAAAATTAATTGTTTTCTGTTTATCTGTTATGTGAAGGGTAGTACCAAGATAATTCTGTTAACAAAGGAAGACTAAAAAAACAACTGAAGTTCAATCTCATTTTCTGTTTAACTAATTTGCAAAGTGGACACATTTTTCAATCTATTATATAGAATTACCACAACTCCAGGTCCTTGTTAGAGAATTTTAAGGAAAACTACCTAATTCTAGTCTCTATTAAAATATTAGTTGCAGAGAATTATATTTAGGCTTATTGTCTAAAGACTATTGTTACCAAACAGAGTGGAATTCAGCACACAAACATAGCACAATAATTGGTGGGGAAGGAAAAAGTATTTTATTAAAAAGTTGTTCAATTTGGAGGAGCCAGGGGTAACCCTCCTCCAAGCCATTCTCTTCTGCAAAACACAGAAACCCCCTTGTTTCCAAAAAGACTGAAATCCAAATCCATGCCCAGGGACACCCCACTCCATTCTTATCTGTCCTTTTGAAATCTAAGGCTACTATTAAAAGCTTTCCATATCTCTAGCGACAACATGCCCCCTACCCTCTTTCTCCATTCCAAAGGGGTTTGTCTGTTTGTCTGTTTAGTTAAACTTCCACCTTGTAGTAGGCTGAATGGCTCCTAAAAGATGCCCCCTCCAGTCCCTGGAACCACAATACTTCAGAAAAAGGGCTTTGCAGATGTGATTAAAGTTAAGGGTCTTTTGAAAAGGAGAGTCATCTGGAATAAATGGGTAGGCCCATCAAATAACAGGAATCTCTCCAGTGGGAGCAGCAGAAATCAGAAAACGTTGGAGAGACTCAAAGCATGAAAAAGACTAAACATCCTAGCGCTGGTTTGAGGATAGAACAAACAAAGTGACCAGGACTGCAGGTGGTGGTAAGGAACTGACAGTCTCCTGGATGACAGCCAGCAAGAATAGCAGAAGGACTTAAGCCAGAAAAAGAGCTGCAAGAACTCTGCCAACAAACTGAATGACCTTGGAAATAGATTTTCCCTAAGAGCCTAGGGATAAAGACCCAAGACCAGCCAACACAGTCATTTCAACCTTGTGAGCTCTACAACCAGTCTGTCCAGGAATTCTTCCTACCTATAGAGCTGTGTCTTGGTATGTTTGTGTTAATTTAAACAACACCATTTGTGGTAATTTGCTACAACACCAATATACACGTCTTACTTTGTATAGCAAGAGCAACATGACCAAGTACAGGCTCCTTTTTTCTGATGGTTATAAAGATATATAATGGTAAGTTTTATCATAGAAACTATTCAGACCTTTATTTGTAGCATAACTATATATTTTTTCATGTATCTCATTTTGGCCCAAATATCTTTTCTAAGGTAATTACGATTGTATTTGCACCATTGTTATTATTTATTTTTATTTAATGTTTTATTTATTATTTTTAGAGAGAGGGGAAAGGAGAGAGGCAGAGAGGTAGAAAAACATCATTGTATGGTTGTCTTTCACCTGCCTCCAGCTAAGGACCTGACTGGAGACCTGGCTTGCAACCTGGTTATGTTGCCCTGGCTGGGAATCGAACCAGCGACCTTTGGGTTCGCAGGCCAGCACCTTACCCACTGTGCCACCAGCCAGGACTTTAAAAATTTAGTTTTAAGTTGTAATATTGTCTTCAGAAATTTGTGGTACATAAATATAAATAATAATGTTAATTTTATGTTGATATCTATTTAAAATTGTTTTCATTGTGAAATATTTAAATAGGCTTCAGAAATGCACAACATGAAAGGTAAATAAGTTAGGATGAGTTGTGATAGATGGCAATTGTCTTTCATAAGCAAAATCCATTCTGCCTTCCTTTCATGACAGCAACCTGACCAGTTCTTAGAATTTACCATTCTTATATTACATGAAATCTTGGTGGTAGCATCACGCATATTTCCCATCACTCTGGTGAGGGGGAGGGATGTCCTCTCAGCTCTCTGGCAGAATATAGGTGACCGATAAAATCTTTGTCCTTTCATAATTAAATCACTTTATTTTCTTTTTTAATAGTTTATTTTTATTGTAGTTTTCATGATTATTTATCCCCTTATGCCCGTTTCCATCCCCACCCCTAAAACCACCAAACTGCTGTTGATGCCCATGAGTTCTTTTTCCTGTTTTGCAGGATCCTTCCACCCTCCAACCCCATTCCTCTGGGGCTGCCAGCCGGCTCTCTATGAGTCTGTCTCTAATTTGCTTGCTAGTTCAGTTCACTTTGTTCATTAGATTCCACATGACCAAAATTATATGGTGTTTATCTGTCTCTGGTTGGCTTATTTTACTTAACATAATATTCTCCAGATCCATTCATGCTGTCACAAGGGGCAAACATTTCTTTTTCTTTTCTTTCTTTCTTTTTTTTTTTTTTTTAATACAAATGATTAATGTTCCTTCACTTAAATGTCCTGTAGTTGTTTTATTCACTCATCTACTAATGGACAGGGCTGCTTCCATATCCTGGCTACTGGAAATAATGCTGCAATGAAAGTAAGGCAGCAAATATATCCTTTCCAATTAGTATTTCAGGTTTCTTTGGATAAATTGCCATAAGTGGAATCACTGGGTCAAAAGGCAAATCCATTTTCATTTTTTAAGGTGTCTTCATACTTTCCCCAGTGGCTGCAGCAGTCTGCTTTCCCACCAACAGTACAGAAGAACTCCTCTTTCTCCACATCCTCGCCAAGCGCTTGTTGTTTGTTGATTTGTTAATGATGGCCAATCTGACAGATGTGAGGTGATATCTCACTGTGGTTTTAATTTGCATCTCTCTGATGATTTTAGCTTGACCTCTGCCATGAACCTTTTGAACCTATTCTCAATATTCTGCCAAAGCTATTTTGGGAATGCCAGTGAAACAACCAGATGGATGGGTGGGGGGAACCTTAGGCCTTTGTGCTTGCTAATTGGCCTTATCCAAAAGCTACTCTTGTATCTGAATGACAGGAGGTACTTACATAACCTGGGTAAGACACACACACAAGAAAACCTTTTCATAGACACGAGGAGAAAAGGATATAGTCTTTTTGATGATTACATTCCAAAGTGGTGACTCCCTGGTCCTAGAGAAAGGCAATTCTGACTAACACTAACTTGAAACCTTTAAAATAACTTAAATGTCAAAGGTGAAAAGATAATTTTAACATGTTTTTAAATGTGAAGAAAAGATCTGTCAAAGGTCTAGAGTTATAAAGAAACCTATCTAATGTTAAGTCAAAATGAAATAAGTTACATTTATTTCTAAGGATATTTTTCTTTTTGATGCTGTGGTAAAGGAATGGTTTTCTCAATTTTCTGTTTGAATATTTCATTCTTTGTGTATAGAAACACAAATGATTTTTCATGTTGATTTGTATCCACAAACATAAATGCACTTATTAATTCTAACAAGTGTCTTTGTTCTGTTTGATGTAATATAGGATTTTCTATACACAAGATCATGTTATCTGCAAATGAAGATAATTTTGATTATTTTAAAATTTAATGCATTTTATTTTTTTTCTTGACTGATTGCTTTGGCTAGGACTTCCACTATAATATTGAAGACCTTTTCCAGAACTTAGAAAAAATGTTCATGTTTTTTATCATTGAATATGATGATACTTGTGGATTTTTCACAAATGGCCATTATTATACTGAGATAAGCTCCTTCTACACTAACTGCTTAAGTATTTTAAATCAAGAAAGTGCATTGAATTTGTTAAATATTTTCTTCTGAAAATTTTCAAAGATGATGAATATGTTTATAGCATAGATTCTGGTAATATTTTCACAAAACTATATTTATGTCCAAACTCTGAATTATATGCCTTAAATACATACAGTTTTTGTGTATCAATTATACCTCAATAAAATAGCTTATAAAAAAAGTGAGGGAATGTTTAGTTGTCTTGGTTAGCATCAGTTGGACATTAAAATCAGCTTCAAGTGTCTTTGACAGGATGTAAAATACTGAATCATGGGAGAGTTTCTCTAATATCAATAACCTTTCCCCTAATCATTTAAAATTTTCTCCCCTTCACTGTCCAGAACCCTGATGATCCATTTGCAGGCGTGTTCTCCTAGCCCTTTCAGGTACATGTGCAGGTGCCACAGCTCCTCTAGTCAATAATCCTTTTCTCTCTATAACAAGGACTGTACTTATGGAGCCATGCTGAGACATGACCATAGTTCAAGTACAGGATCACACAACTTACAGTGTTGCCATGGAATCTGCAACATCATTGCTCATAAGGGTGTTAAAACGCACATTTAAACCCAGTCGGACTTACAACTAGAATTCCTGGGACATAATTTTCATTTTAACTATCTTTAAGGGTAATTTGTATGCACATCATAGTTTAAGAGCCACTAATCTAGTAATTTGGGAAGGTAAAGACAAATATTGAGATGAGCAAGGCATCATTTTGTTAGGGATCTACTTCAGGTGAATTCTGCATGTTTTTCAGATAAAGGAAGGGACACCTGTTACCTTGAGGAGTCAAACAAACCTGTGAGATCAGGTTTCTTCAGTACATCTGCCCAAGTATCCCTGACTCAGGTCTCAGTGTCTCACCTCTTTCTTATCACAGTGAATGGTTCAGCATAAAATAGCTGATAAAAGATAAGAATGTACCTTTTTTTTTTTTTTTTTTTTGGACAGCTAATTTGTAAGAGAAAACTCTCTTTAAGTAAGACATCAGCATTCCCTGACTTGGTAACTAGCCTATTTGAGCTTGTCATTTTTTTCTTTTCTTTTCTTTTACCTTTTAAGGCTTTGATTCCAATTAAAATCTTCTGATTACCTCATCAATACTTACAATTACTTATAATTGCCACTTCCAATATCTATCAACAAAATATTCAATTATTACCTGCAGTGCACATACCAGTGTGCCCAGGCATGTGTTATATTACCACTTTACATTTCTGTTACAAATGCTGCTTTGCATGCATTTCTTACATAATGATAAAGGTATTTTTCCAAAGAGTTTGTATATATCTTGCCTTCTGAGAAGTCTTTTTGAGAGATGTGGAAGTGATTTCATAATTTACCTAAATAATACTCGGTGTTAGAATGAAACATTTTCATGCATGCATTAGAATTGAATATTTTCTCCCTCAAAATATGTAGGATGTCAGATCTAGATTTTAGCATTTCATTCAACTGGTCTATAATGTATTGTTCCCCTTCCTCTTCGATTCAAATAATTATTTTAATAATTCTATCACCTGTAAATCTTAAATCCTAGCATCATATACAGGAAAGAAAACATAGAACTCAATTAAGAGCACAAACATTTTAACTTTACAACTTATTGATGCATTTCATGTTGCAATTGTTGTTACCCTGTTCATTACAGAAGTAATATAAAACATCAGCCTCTCCTTGGTAAAGTGTTCTTTATAGTAATTAAAAAAAAATAACTGCATATAGTCAACATGCTATATGTATTCTCTGTTGCAATAAAAAATGGCACTGAGTATAATTACAAGAATTAATGACTGGCATTAGTGTAGCTTTAAATCAAGCAAAGCTCTTAAATTATTTTAATTGCAGCATCCAGTTAAAATATTTTGGTCAATGAGCCTTTGCAAATTGTATTAAAATGTGCAAAAATAATTTTACTGTGATATATATCATACTAATATACATTTATGATAACTAACTTTAAAACACAATCTGTCCTTTAACCTTTTCTTCTAAATTATGCATTTATTTCTCCTTTGAATCTAAGAAGACTGCTTATCCTAAGACTTACCACTGAAAAAGTGAAAACATTGTAAACTCTTCTTTTCCATAATCTCAACAAGTTCTCCACTTAGTAGGTCAAAACTACCCTCTCTGGAAATGTCCACATTTAGCAGCTTTATAAAGTACACATTTTTAAATCTCCCAGTTGCTAAGGGTCAGGATTCTAGAGTACTTAAACTAATCTTCCATTCAGGGCCTCACAAGGTTAAAACAAAATGCCATCATTCTTTATACAGCACAGGGACCTCTTTCAGGGAGTGTGATTGTTGTCAGGGTTTTCTTCCTCTAGCTGTCGGTCCAAGGTTCCCATTCGCTTATTCTGCCTGTTGGGGATGCTCTTAGGCCCTGGAAGCCACCTGGCCTGCCTTGCCATGTGGCCCAGAACATGCCGGCTGACTTCCCTAAAGCCCACAGGAAAATCTTTCTCCTTAGCTAAGATGGTGTCATGTATACAAGTGTCTGACATAATCATGTTATATTATAATCACCAAAGTAAATATTTCATCGTATTTAGTGATCCAGCTTGCATTCAAGTGTAGGAACTGTACGCAAAGGGCCAGCATCCTGTGGATCATCTGAGCAGATGCCCGCCCTACTCCTCCAATCATGTTTCAGCCACAAGCAGAACATAAATTATGTCCTGAGAACATAATTGTCAGTGTCCGCAACCACAAATTGGAAAATGGTTAACATTTACCTTTGACTAAAATTCAGATGATCAACACAAGAAGAACTTCTGAGAATTTCTAGTGATAAAATATTTGATTTATTAAATGTGAATATGAAGTGTGGACCATTCCCCAATACCATGTTCTCTCATGAAGAGGCATACATAATAACAGGAAGAGGTGTGTATAGTCCCCTCTTGTGAATTAATAAATACGGAGCCATAGCCCAAGGTAGGTTTTAACCGTTAAAAATTACAGAACTAAGATTATCAAATATTTTAACAATTTTTATATCATCACTCAATCTCTAAATCCCTTTCACATATTCATTCAAAATCACTACATGTTTAGTTACCATGGAAAAATTTGAGAAATACATATAAAACTTTTTCCATGCCAAATTAATCCCCAAAATGAAGAAAATAGTCCAGGAAACCCACCAAATGAAAATCCGAATAGCACAAAGCCAAGGTTAAAAGTAGAGAAATGTCTCCTTCAATCCCTCTTCCACTTCAACATGTAACTCATTTGATGATATTACAAATGTAACAAGAGCTAGCCAAGGACATATCTATCAGGTGTGATAAATTGTAGTTGATCCACTAGTACCACCCACTGAATACCTAACTTCATGCTTTTCACTAACTTTTCAGATAATCAACCAGCCAGGCAACATTTGCACTCTTTCTAGCTGTCATTTTGGGACATGAGTTTGTGTTCTTATACACATAAATCATTACAGGAAATCAGGAGGACATGAAGCAGCAAGCTGTTAGCTTCAAAATAGTCACATTACCAAATAAACCAACAAGATACGTTAATTCAGTCCAAATAAACAAGTTTTACTTCCATTGTATTTGATTTAGACAATTTGTATTAATTTATACCAAACCACTGCTCCTAAAATTAAAATTATTGCTGTTAAAAGTGAAGAATTGCCATTATTAAAAAAAAAAATTCAAGGCTTATGATAGTGTAACTAAAGAACACTACATAATGAGGAGCAAGCATTATAAAATAAATGATTGAAAATAGTAATTATAATTGTAGGCTGGTGTTGTTATATCATTCTTTATGCAATCTAATATCTTGAACCAAAGATTTCTTTTTTTAAAAAAGTGATGTATTATTTTTAGAGAGAGGGGAAGGAAGGGAGGCAGAGAGGGAGAGAATTATCAAGGTATGGTTGCCCTTCTCCTGCCTCCAGTCACGGACCTGACTGGAGACCTGGCCTGCAACCTGGTTATGTACCCTGGCTGGGGAATCAAACCAGCAACCTCTGGGTTCTCAGGCCAGCAGCTATCCACTGAGCCACCAACCAGGGCTTTGAACCAAACATTTCAACAAGATTAGAAACGGTACTAAAAAGAAAGATACAACATTTTATATATTTCAAGTCATTTCAAAAGTTGTCAAAGTCATTTTGGAATTTTGTCTCCTTTTCAGGGAAATATATATTTTTTGAAACAAAAAGTCTATGAAATGTCTTCAAATAACATTTACTAGCTTCCTGAGAGAAGGTAAGTTGTATTGTAAACATAATCATTAGACTGTCTTCATTGTCATAGTTACTTCTACTCTATAATTTCTTAATTGTCTACATTTCAATTTTTATCTAATGAGAAAAAAATATTCATTAATGTATTAATATGATGAAAATAAATCCAGTTCATTTAAAATTTTAAGTTAAAAGATATATCTGGATATAAAAGGTTTTTTAATAGATCACATTTAATTTCAGGTGACTATGAATGAATATGTGTTAAAAACATTTTACTATTGTTTCTGTAAAACATTCTGACTAGTTCATTAAAACTGGTTAATTAAATATGTCATTTCACATGAGCTTTGATAAACTTAGAAATAAGGATATTTCATTAACAAAATATATTGTTAAATCTAGTACAGTTAAGATGTTGCATAAAAAATAATAACAATGATAAGTAGGTGTCAGATACACTAGATTTTTTAGAGGTAAATTTTTTGGTGAAAATATAATAATAGCCAGATTCAAATTGGGCAGGTGCACTGAATAACTTAGATATATTTTTTCTCCCTCTTGAGACCTGATGAAAGTATAAAGAGGGGGCAAGAGAGCACATGTCTGGAAGTAAAAAGGCAGAAAGCAGACACCTGTTGACTAACTTAGCAGACACCACTGCTCTGCATTCAGAATGTGCAGAGGCCAAAACAGAAGAGAAGGGAAATGACTGTCACCCATGCCTGGAGACACGAATGGTACTGAGGAGCCAGGTGGGGTCATAAGCAGGACTAAGATATATGCAGAATCTGTGTCACAGACACTGGGTGAAATGAACACTTCTAGACAAACACCTGTAAAAAGTGGCTGGTAAGATTGATTGGCACCCAGGAAAATGCTGGTCAATACCAAAGCACCCAGGAGACATTTAGAAATAGCCTTATCCCACCTTCAGCTTCTGTCATGGCAGTCCATCACTTCTCCCAACCCTAATAAAAATCCTGAGAATGCTTTTCTGGAAATCCTAAGAGTGGGAAGTAAACTCCTACTGACATCTGAGTGCCTTCTTGGCTAATCAGCATTTCATGAAGTCATCACAGTGACGAGCATGGTCTGTATATAACATACTTCACCCCCTTCCCATTCACATATTCATTCATTCATGAGATAAAATGAATAAATGAATACTAATTACAATCCAGTATACCTGTCCTAGCTGATCAAAATATGTTAGTAGTTATTGAAGAAAAAAGAACATTCTCTTTTGAAATTTACATCATGGTTGGGGGAGACTATAATGAACACTACACATGGAAATACAAAAATTACCTAGAGATAAGTGCTACGAATAAAGAAAAATATGGAGCAGTTTAAGAAGTGTTGGGAGCACTGGGGAAAAAATCAGCTATAACATTAATGAGAATGTTCAAGGGATATATCATCAAGAAGATAGAAATCAGCAAAATTTTAATGAGGTTAGGGAATTAGCCATGCGGGTATCTGAGAGCAGAGAATTCCAGGCAGATAGACCAGGCAGTACAAAGGAAACAAGGGTGAGTATAAAGACTATTAAAAAGAAAAAAAAAAAAAATTTAAGAAAGCAAGGAAGCTTCTGCGGTTGCATGAAAGTAAGAAGGGAAGTATTTGGAGGTAATAGAAAAAAATGGAAACCAGATCCTGTAAACAACTATAAAGAATTGAAAATACAAATAGACTACCAAAGAATAAGATACAGAAGGAAAGTACTCCACATGAAATGGAAGACTTTGGATCTGAAGTGTTACTGGGAGCTTCAGTGTGTTTTATGAACAGTAAGTTAAGCTTTTAGAATGCCGTGATAATTCTAACCCGTGTCGATTAACAAGGAATGTAGGCAGGTTACATAGAGATGGATTTTAAGTGGAATTGGCATGGACTTGATGGAGTAAGCTAAATAGAGAAAGACTATGAACTCGGGATATCAAAGGGGTGATTAATTAATTCAGGTCCTGCATGTCATTTGCAGTGCCCTACAGGTACTTCATTCCATTATGTCAGGTTGCACTCTACTCATTACATGAAAACACTGACAGAAGGTGAAATGACTGAGTAGGGCCTGTGGTAGGGAGGATTATAGTTCCCCAGAGGCTTCTATGCCCTAAACCCAGAATGTAGAAATATTATAGTTTACACGGTAAAGGGGTATTGACTCTAGCCTGTTTTTAATTGGATCACTTTCGATTACATAGTTTATTTTTTTACAAATCTGATTGCACCTTGTGCTTTTCCTTGCTCGTGTCAGAGAAATTTTTATGTTTGTTTTTGTTTTGTTTTATTTTTAATTTTATTCATTATTTTCAGAGAGAAGGACAAGGAGGGACAAAGAAAGGGAGAGAAGCATCAATGTACGATTGCCTTTCACCTTTCTCCAGCTAAGGACCTGGCTGAAAACCTGGCTTGCAACCAACCTGGTTATGTGCTGGAGAATCAAATTAGCGATTGGGTTTGCAGGTGCCTATCCACCGAGCCACCAGCCAGGGCAAGTTTTGTGTTTTAAGGACTCAAGTAATTAGATTATGTTCATTGGGATAATGCAGTATAAACTACCTTTTGAAAGATCCATGCCTTAATTTCATCTGTAAAATCCTTTTTGTGGTGTAGTTTAACATGTTCACTCACAGGTTCTAGGAATTAGGGCAGGGGATCTGTGGGAGATCATGTTCTATCCATCACCAGCTTGTTCAGCTCCTTGGAAAGTAAACTTATCTACTACTTGAGTTACATGCCTGGCTGCGAATGTGGGTGGTTTAGTGAGAAAAGAGCATCAGAATTTTAATTAATCTTGTTTTCAGTTCAGTGTCTAAACCACATCCACTTTTGCCTGTTATCTGTGAACTCACACAACATCCGAAGCGATTTCTCCAACTTTCAATTTTCAGCTATCTGGAAGCTCCAAACTGGACTGAGGATTCCCATGTCTGTGCAGGATCTGATGAGTTTCACGCATGCATACACACACACAGGCGCACAATGAGTTCGCTCTGCTCTGCCAAATAAGTTAACTAGCCCTCATTTATCTTCTTCCCAGTTTCTGAAACTCTTGCCATTGTTTGTCTTCTGATGTATTCTCCCTATGCACATTGTACTTATCAGTTAATGTGGTTTAATGTTATATGCCTTTTTAAGTGAAGAGTTAGAAAGTGGCTATAACTAAATGTGCTTCAACTTCAACTGAAAGGGCTCATTGGTTTTCAAATTCTCTTGATTTATTATTTTCATCAAGTGATATAGCTGCTCTCATAAATTTGATGTTTAGGCAAGGCTCTAAATTTTATAAGAAATATTTAGACAAATAGTTGCTTATAAATATTTGGTGTATGTTCCCCCTGAAAAGAGGAGAGATATGTATGAATGTGTTTGTTGGTTTTTTTTCTGATATATAATGGCATTACATAAAAATGAATGAATAAAATCTATAGTTTATTTCTTCTTGAAATACATTAAGGTCTCCTTGTAAAATTGTATATTTTTAATGTTTGTTTGAAAATTGTACTTTTATTATTACTATTACTAGTAGTATTTGATTTTAAAATATATACCTGGCTCCTAAACCTCCTTTATTCTTTTGTAATACATTTTATAATACATTTTACCATGATTTTATCATATGGGTTTAGTTCTGGGTTGCTATGAATATGTTTTCTCACTGGTTTCTTATTTTTCTGCTGTTTTATTCCCTTATGTAACATATTTTATTAATTTCTCCTGGAATTACTAGGTTATATCTCACAACTCTTGATTCCAAATATAGTTCAATATTAGGAATCAATTAACATAATTCATCATATTTACAGATATAAAGTAAAGAAAACCATACCATATCTCCAGAGCAATGGTGAGTATTCCATAATATGATAATATTTTAGCTTTAAAATCCTAATTCCACTCAAAGAAGATTTTGATAAACAATTTTCTGATAATATGCATGTATGTGTTTGTTTTTAATTCACCCTTGTGTTTAAAAGGTAAGATTCTTTTTGTAAAAAATGTCTTTTTCAATAAATTTAAACATGTTATTTGACTTCTTGAGTCCAACCTTATTGTTATAATGTTGGATATATATCAAGCTTATGTTGTTTTTAGCATAATCATGTTTCCCCCTTGGATGTTATTTAAATTTCTTTTGTGATTGATTTTCATAAATTTTACCATAATATGCCTAGATTTGTGGATGCTTTATTTTCATATACTAAAATGCCTCACAGTCATTTTAGTGTGGTTTGATATATTTTTAATTCTGTGAAATGTCTAGTTAATATTTTATTATTTTTATTTCCTCAAGGACTCTTATTATATGAATAATGTTATTCTTTACATCAATCTTTTTATGTCTGCCTCTCTTCTTGATGCCATTTCCCTTTTCTAAAATTATCTTTCTGTTTTTATTTACTGTATGTGCCGTCTCATTTCTATCTATCTATTTACATATATTTATAAGAATATTCTTGGGGGTGATATTAAATATTGGCACAGAATGAGTACTCTTCAGGATAAGACTAAGAGAAAGAGTACGTTGGCTCCTTAAGGTGGGTATTAAGTTATTATTTAACCAACACTCTCCTTAATCTCCTTTTAAAATGGCCCTTCAAACCCTGTGTCCCTCTATATTATTTTTCAGATTAGTTTATTCATTAGTAATTATTACCATCTCACATACTATATGTTTTTTCTAAAAAGATTGTATTCATTATTTTCAGAAAGAAAAGGACAGGGAGGGAGGCAGAGAGGGAGAGAGACATCCATGTATGGTTGCCTTTCACCTGCCTCCAGCTACAGACCTGGCTGGAGACCTGGCTTGCAACCTGGCTATGTGCCCTGGCTGAGGAATTGAACCAGTGACCTTTGGGTTCACAGGCAGGCGCCTTATCCCCTTGTGCCACCAGCCAGGGCATTATATGTTTTATTCACTTACTATACATATTTTATGAATTTCTCCCTAATAGACTATCACCTCCATAAAGACAGGCTTATTTGTCTATCTGTTTGTTTTTACTGTTTTATCTCCATCTCTTAGATGGGCACTCAAAAAAAGCTTTGATGATTTTAATACTTGAATATACAAATTTGCTATATATAACCAAATTAACCATGTAATGCTTTAGAATAACATTATCATGGGACTCAAGGACATAAAGTGTGTCATATTTAAGACAGCTCCCAGTCAGGATTTCAGCAATCTTATATTATTAGCTGGTATATTTTTTCCTTTCCTGAAATAAAAAAATATATCTATTGAGTTAAATCAATAGATATAAATTTTTACTTGCCAAAAGCAATACATGGGAATACGCTTTAAAAAAAAAAGATTTTAATTATTTATGTTTAGAAATAGAGGGAGAGAGAAAGAAGGTGAGGAAAAGAAACATCAACTGGTTGCCTCATGTACCTAACCGGGGATTGAACCCACAACCCAGGAATATGCCCTGACAAGGAAATGAACTGGTAACCTTTCACTTTGTGAAATGACATCCAACCAACAGAGCTACACCTGCCAGGGCATGGGATACATTTAAAAATTATATACATTCACATTACAAACTGACCTTATTAATCATGTACACACATTACATATTTTTGTCATAAGAAATTTTATTCTTATCCTTATCAACTAAAATTATTAAAGAATAAATCTCCACTCCCACTTAATTCTTTCTACTCTCCATCATGTCTCTAAATTGCTTCCATTTTCACTAGCATGCATTTTTGGTTTTATTTTAATTTTGTGGTCAGAATTTTATTATGTAGTAAGGTGAAGCAGAAAAGCATTGAAATGGACATTATTGTTGCTGGACATGAACTCTTTCCAAATATTAAACTTGCAAAACCTTAAAATTATAGCTTAAATATTTCTCAAGCATTCTGTCATCTATTTAACCCATCTAAAGAAAACATTGAAAATGAATAAACCACTACATGTATGCTTACAATATATTCAAAAAGTTTGATGCTATATACGACTGCTTGAACTTACATCATTTTATTATATAGAAATATTTTAAATATACTGAAATATGAATTCTTAGAATAGTAATACAACCATGTACTGTCATGGTTTAATAAATGTGAAAACTTTTCAGGTTTACTTTATTTCTTTATCTTTAACAATGAATTATGATGAATGGTATGAAAGTATCTGTGTGCCCCTGCAACTGTTCCTTTCTCTCAGAAGGGAGGGAATCTTGAAGCCAGTATAATTTCTAGGTGTCCTTTCTAAGTGTCCAGTTTTTTTTTTTTTAAGATTTTATTTATCATTTTTAGAGAGAGGGAAAGTGAAGGAGGAAAAGAGGGAGAGAGATATCAATGTGTGGTTGCCTTTCACCTGCCTCCAGCTATGGACCTGGCTGGAGACCTGGCTTGCAACCTGGTTATGTGCCCTGTCTGGGAATCGAACTAGCAACCTTTGGGTTTGCAGGCCAGGACATTCGTTTTAAAATATAATGTACATATGAAAGTTTCCTGGGTTTCAAAACCTGCATGTATGGCATCATATCAAATACATGTGCATTGTTTTGGGGAAAACTTTTTCTTCTTGAAGTAAGGTTATAAAAGATGTTAATAAGTTTTTAATTAAATTTCAGGGTGTCTTTATTGGTAGTCCTCTTTGCGATGACAAAGGCTGTCTGGAATTGACATCCTCCCCTTTCTCAAAGGGTTTGAGACCAGTGGCTATTTACCCCCTGACACCCAGGAATGGTTGTGACTTTACAATGACCCCCAACGCTCTAAGGAATGGGCAGAGGAGATTCATAATTCATGTGAACAGCATTCAAAATCTAGACCATCCTGCCCCTAAGCATTTCATTGTTTTCTTCATTCAAAAGCCCTGAAAGTGCTAAAATAAGGAGGGAGTGTGAAAAGCAGGAGGGGTTTCCTTCCAGAACAAAGTCATCTGGCCTCTATCCACCTCTCTGCGGAGGGAGGAGAAACAGGGAAACCATGATTTCTGTTCATTTTTTGACCTAAGACTATGTTTATTGCCTTCATAAAGACTATTCTGTAATTATGACATGTGTCATGATATGAAATGCATTGCTGGCTATGTTTTATAGCAGGTTATGATCTTGTTTTCAAAAATGTGATTTTCCTAACATGATGACGGACAACCAGGTGGAGAATATTTATCCCTCTTCTTTTGTAAATGGCAGAAGAGATCAATAAGGCCACAAGAGATGGATAATATTCCCCAGGGGAGCAAAGATAAGTTCTCAGGAGGACTGATGATGAAGATCTATCACAGGTAACAGAGAGACACACCGAGGCACATGGGCAGATGACGGGAGTACACGAGACTGTGGTGTCGGATACAAGAGCGTTCGCGTTCAGCTCTATGAACAGCTGCTGGTTCAGCCGTTGTACCGTTCGAATGGGATTCACAGCGGCTGCAGAGCATCCGGCCACCCTTTCTCCTTCTTAATGTTACTGGAAAGTAGCAAACGATTTCCTGCCCATTGGCTATTGAAGTCATTCTTCTCCTAGCCCCTTGTGTCACAAACTGTTCTCCAACATTCTGTCTTATTTTAATGTCACATCATTAGAGAGGCCTTCTCGGAACATGTGGTCTAAAGTGGTCACTTTCAGTTATTTATATTCCCAGTGAAATTTCCGTCTGTTTATTGTCATTGTTATTGTCACCTCTGTTATATCTACTAATTACCCAGTTGGGCTCTCAACTTTAATCTACACTATCTTTTATCTGTAGAAAGCATAGAAAATGCCTTATTTAACTATTGTAATGCAGATAATAAAAACTGTATATGCACAACTTCAAAAATTCAACATGATACACAAAATATAATATAAAAAGAAATAAAAGAAGATAATACTACAATATGTATTTTAATGGGCAAATGCATTTCATTTTTTGCACAGTAGGCTACAACAGTTATGTAAGGTAGTACGTGGTAAAGGAGCAAGGTTCCTGAACCCAATGAAAAATCACTAGGATTGTGATGGCCAAAGCCTGATCCAAGTATGTTGTATTGAAGTTCAAATACTTTGGCAACATGGGACATAATGCTTGGCAAACAAATCAAAACAAATCAGAGAACACCAACTCCTCAATTTATTAGGTAATTACACGTCTAGTAAAATTTCTACAAAACATAATGCATGTTTATTGTTTTTATTTGTTTAATGTTTAAAAAATTGATTTCCAAGAGAGAATATTAATTATTTCAAGTGCCCAGGAAACTACCTTCATGACTCACTGGAGTCCATACCTCTCCAAATATAACCAGTATTCTGATTCCGAGCATCGTAGATCAGTTGTGTCTTTAACTTTGTGTAAATGGCTTGTATGTCCAACATTGTACCTAAGTGATTGATTCATGTTGTTAGGAGTAGCTGTGGTTTGTTTTTATTATTATATCATATTTCACTGAATTTAGTTATCACAGTAGATTAACTTGTTGATGGATATTTTGAATTGTTTGCAGTTTTAGCTCTTAAATATAATGCTATTATAAATGTTTTTGTAAATGTCTTTTGGCTGACATCCACACTTATCTTTTTCTGCTTGAAGAAAATTTTCTGGTTCTGAGAGTATTAAATATGTTTAAGTTGACACTGCCAAACTGTTTTCTTCTTTTTTAAAGATTTTATATTTTATTATTTTTAGAGAAAGGGAAAAGGAGGGAAGCAGAGAGGGAGAAAAACATCAACGTATGGTTGCCTTTTACCTGCCTCTAGCAAGGTACCTAGCTGGAGACCTGGCTTGCACCCTGGGTATGTGACCTGACTGGGAAGTGAACTAGCAACCTTTGGGTTCACAGATAGTTGCCTAGCCACTGAGCCATCAGCCAGAGCCCAAACTGTTTTTCAAAATGTCTATGCCAATTTACATTCACAAGCAATGTAACAAGTTACTTGTTTAATATTGTGACTAACATTGGATATTGTCAGACTGTTAATTTTAGCCATTGTACTGAAGTGTTCTAGTATATTGCTAGGTTTGACATTTTTTCTTTTCTTTTTTTCATTTAAAAAATATTTATCTATTTATTTACTATTTTTAGAGAGATGGGAGAGAGGGAGGCAGAACGGGAGAGAGACATCAATATATGGTTGCCTTTCACCTGCCTCCAGCTACAGACCTGGCTGGAGACCTGGCTTGCAACCTGGTTATGTGCCCTGGCTGGGATTCGAACCAGTGACCTTGGGGCTTGCAGGCTGGTGCCTCATCCACTGTGGCACCAGCCAGGGCTGGGTTTGACTTTTTTTCTGAAATATTATTTTCCACTTTGTTTGCTTTTTGCATTCTTTTTTCTTTCTTTCTTTAAGACCCTATTTCTTATTTTCAGAAGAGAGGGTAAGGGAGAGAGGCAGAAAGGGAGAAAGACATCAATGTATAGTTGCCTTTCACCTGCCTCCAGCTAGGGACCTAGCTGGAGACCTGGCTTGAAATCTGGTTATGTACCCTGGTTGGGAATCAAAACAGAGACTTTTGGGTTTGTAGGCCAGTGCCTTATCCACTGTGCCACCAGGCAGGGCCACTTCTCATATTCTTAATATCTCACTTGATGGATAGTTTTCCATTTTAATGCAGTTTATAGTTTTTGAAACATTTTAATATTTTTTGTTTTAATATTCTAGAATGTTTTGCCTATCCCAAAATTATGAAGATATTCTCATGGGCTTGTCAATGTAAAAGTCATCCCAACCTGTAGAAAAAAAATTTAAGAATTTGAGCCAAACTTGATGCAGGTGTTCCTGGGACCCTGAGACCTGAAGATTTAAGACCCTATGTGGGTTCTTGGCATTGCTCAGAAAAGAATGAAAAGTGAGCCAACATCAAGTGTAAAGTGAAAGAGAGTTTATTCATGAAGCAGTGACACAGAGAGTGGTTGCTCCACAGACAGTCAGCCTCTCTCTCTCTAAGTGTACCATTTAGTATGCTAATGTATTATAAAGAACGTGTAAGGAGGCTTACACATGCTTTACAATATATTAGCATACTAAATGGTACACCCCACATTGCCATGATTACCTCAAGGTGAAATGAGTTGCCATGTTGGACCTATCTGGCCTTCTCTTCTAAGCTATAAATACCTTGGGAGTTCATCCTCCTATCTCCATGATTGTCCTCGTAGCCCTACTTGTTACAGTTGTTTTGCCACATACCCTGTCTCAAACTGAGGACATGTGCCTGAGAATGTGATCTAAATACCCCAAAGAATAACAATTTCACAGTTTTTTTTTTAATGCATTTAAAATTAGAAGGGAATATAAAAAAGATTACATGAAAGTAAGAGAAATCAAGGCGGATGCTGGATTATGGCTAGTTAATCCAGTCTCTGGGGAAGGGTCTGAAATGATGTTCATGTATTAGAAGAAGGGGTCTGAAAAAAGACACTTCAAAGCTGTGTCAACCTAGATTCACAGAAACTATGGAGAAGGCCTTCTGAAGCTGAGATAAGCCTTTACTAAAAATGTTATATATAGGCCTGGAATATGACTATACAATATGACCTGCCCAGTTAGGAATTTATAATCAGATCACCCTGTGAAGTTACTTTCCATAGAATCCCTTATTTTCCCCACACTTTTCATGTAAATTTATTATTATTATAAATTTTAAATTTATATTTATTATCCATAGTGATAATTGTTCTGTACTGCATGATTAAGGGACAAATTTCATTTTTATACGGGTTTTCCAACACTGACCTAGTAATATTTACGATAAAGACTAGTTTTTCCTAAAGAGGTCTTTTCTCTCTCTCTTTCTTTCTTTCTTTCTTTCTTTTTTAAATATATTTTATTTATTTTGCTGTTACAGTTGTCCCAATTTTTCCCATTTCCTCCCTCTACCCATTACCCATATTCCCTCCAGCAATGCCCCCCTTAGTTCATGTCCATGAGTCATGCATATAAGTTCTTTGGCTTCTCTATTTCTTTCGTTCTTCTTAATATCCCGCTGTCTATTCTGTAACCACCAATGTGTACTTTTTCTTTTTTCCTTTCACATCCAAACAATTCATCATTTAATTACTGCCTTCTGTCAGCTTCTCAAATCATATTAATACAAAGTTTTCTTTTCATTATTCCAAAATGCCTAAGTTAATTCATTTGTTTAAAGAATTACTCTTTTAAGTAATGTGAGTTGCAATATTACCAAACACATGCAAAAGTACATTTCCACACACACATATTTTTACATATATTTAAAGTAAATACTGGGTTTTGAAGAGTTAATATGAAAAATTTTAAATACGCCAATAGCTTACATAATTATTACATGTTAAATGATAGTATTTTAGATATAGTGTAGCAAGATTAAGCTGTTATTTCTTCTTTAATACTCATTTTACTCTGGAATGTTATTTTTGTGAAATATATCACAGAAATGGTGTATTGCAGAACTTACTTTTGTGAAAGTTGTCCTAGAGACAGTGCCAAACCCATAGTAAAAAATGAATTTGTTTTATGACTCAGATCCTCTCTCCTCCAATAATACAACTCAACTTACTTTCAATTACTGGAAGTACAACTTATTCTTTTTGGAGTTTTCCATCTTAAATAGTAGATGTATTTATTTATTTATTTATTTATTTATTTAGGCTGTGCATAAGTCTTACTTCTTTCAATATCCACTGTTTTTCCTCTACATGTGTTTTACAAGTTGAAGCCTTCAGAAATAAAATAATGGCACTTGCAGTGTTCAGCCAGTTCCCAGAGTAGAAATTATTATGTCTACTAAGTTGAGGTAAAGAAAAAATCCCTAAAATTTAAATAATTTTGTAGAATAGTATTCTAGCTATTTTTTTGAACTTGTGGTTGACTTCCCGTATGGTCCGAAACTAACCCCTGAACTATTTAAGAGTCTGTTGAGGTAGAGATTAGTTATGTTCACATTTCAATAATAAAGTTTACTATAGCATTATTTCCTTTTCCCAAGCATCCCCAGTTTGGGCCTTCATAACTGGAAATGTATTATTTCCATGATTTAGTTGAAAGGAATCACATCTAATTTACATGCTAATATGAGAATATATTTTGTCTATGTACACGAATCATATAGTTTAGTAGTTTGCAACTTCCATCCAAATCGGTCTTCATTCTCAGCATATTTTCTAATCTAAAGATTGACTGATTTCACAACACACCCATGACCAGTTGGTTGCTATTTAAAACATAAATTGCTGACAAAATCTATATATTACACACCCACAAATAAGCACATGTTTTATAACAGTGAATAAGAAAGATAGCATGTCTTCTATGTAATATACATCCACATTATCTTACTTTTTTCTTCCTCCTTAACTGCATTTGATTTTTCTGAGTTATTGCAAGTAACCTGATTTTCCCATATTATGAAATAATTTCAATCTGAGAAAACTTAATCTGCAGTAATGCAGATACAAGTAATATACAAAATGGTACCTTATTTAGTAAAATCTATTTATAACAAGACCACTTTAAAGCATTCATAAGTTAAAGTTGGTTCTTATCCATTTAGCTGTCCTATGTATGTTGATTAGTGAATTTAACCCATTTACCTTTGTACCTGTGTTTCTGTCAGTCTCTCTGTTTCTTCATCTTGAAGTAGACTCTTTAGCATCTCTTGCAGTGCTGGTTTGGTGGAGACGTATTCTTTTAGACTTTTTTTGTCTGGGAAGCTCCTTATTTTACCTTCCATTTTGAATGAGAGCCTGGCTGGGTAGAGTATTCTTGGTTGCAGGCCTTTGTTTTTCATTGCTTGAAATATTTTTTGCCATTCCCTTCTGGCTTGTTGTGTTTCCGTTGAGAAATCAGCTGATAACCTTATGGGAGCCCCTTTTTATGTTATTAGCTGTTTTTGTCTTGCTGCTTTTAGGATTCTCTCCTTGTCTTTTAAATTTGCCATTTTCATGATGATGTGTCTTGGAGTGGACCTGTTTGGGTTCATCTTCCTTGTGACCTTCTGTGCTTCCTGAGTTTGCATGACATTTTCTCTCCTCAAGTTTTAGGAAAGTTTTCTGTCATTACTTTTTGAAAGAGGTTTTCTATCTTTTGTTCCTCCTCTTCTCCTTCTGGTATCCCTGTGATACAGACATCATTCCATTTCATGTTGTCCTGCAGCTCTCTTAAAACCTCTTTATTCTTTTTCAGTCTTTTTTCATTTTGTTGCACTGTGGGAATTTTTTTCTACATTGATCTCCAGCTTGTTGATCTGATCCTCTATTTTCTCTAGCCTGCTTTTGATTCATTCTACTGTGTTCTTCAATTCAGAAATGGTATTCTTCATTTCCTCTTGGCTCTTATTAATGGTGTCTACGTCTTTTTTAATGCTGGTGTAGTTCTCAGTAAGTTCCTTGTAGCTTTCCTGGAGTTCTTTGTAGTTCCCCTGGAGTTCTTCATAGTTCCTCTGGAGTTGTTTGTAGTTTTTTGAACTCGCTGAGCTCATTGAGCTTCTCTATCATCATTATTTTGAATTTTCTGTCTGATAGGGTGCTTGCTTCTATTTTATTTTGCACTCTTCCTGGGGATTCCTTCTTTCCATTTGCTGATGGTTTATTTCTTTGTCTCCCCATTTTAGGTGGCTCTTGTTTGTTTCTGTTTCTTAGCTTGATCTGCTTTGACTTACTGTCTTAGTGGTGTGACTTTCTGTGGTGTAGAGTTGCACTTTTTTTTAACTTCCTGGATCTGTGCTTGGTGATGTCAGCTGGTGTCCCAGTCTGGGCCTAGTCAGCCATTTGGAGACTACCAGAGAGCCACTGTCTTTGTAAGTCTACTTTAGTTGTTAATCCAATCAGTCTGTGATCAGTAGTCAGTTTTAGGCACCTCTGGGCAGGGCAGATGAATTCAGATGTTCATCCAATTAACCTGTGATCTGAGGTCAAGTTTAGGCACTGCTGGGTGGGGCGGATTAATACCTATGGGTGGGGCTGTGGCTTCCCCTCAGGCTCCTGCCCTATGGAGAACAGTGGTCTGCTGGCTGTATGGGGGATGGGTCAGCACTGGACTCATGGGCTGCTCCCTCAGTTCTCCCCCTAAAGCCACTGACCCAAACTTTCCTCAAATCTCTAGTCCACTGTACCCTTTCTCTGCTGGAACCCACCGTAAGTGGGTCCTGCTGTATTTTCGTGCATGGTCCCTTTAACAACTGTTTCTCTCTGTCCAGCCAGCTAAACCTGGCAGCTTTTTGCTTTTCCCAGCTGGGTGCTGTTTTACTCTCAGCTGTGTTGCTGTAGACTGGAAAGCCTAGTTGGGGATTTAGATCTGACTTTTCTTATCTTATCTTTTCTTTTTTTTTTTAGATCCCACTTTTCTCAGGTGGAGCCCCCAGCTGCTGAGATGTTTCTCTGTTCCTTCAGCTACCCACTGTGGGAGCCCCACCAGCCTCTCAAGTCTCTGCACTTCCTACTGGTGATGTTATGATGAATCAACTCTTCTGTTCTGTCCATGGTAATAAGGCCTCTCTCCAGTGGGTTCTGTCTGTTATTCTGGATGATTTCTCCCCAGTTAAATTGTAATTTCAGTTTGGTGTTGGGAGGAGGTTAGTGTAGCTCCACTTACTCCTCCACCTTCTTGGTTCTTGATCTCAAGAGGTCTATTCTTAAACCAATGCCACTCCCTCAATTTTAAAACCTTTAAAAATACAGAACAAAAGAAAAAAGTAATGTAGGGGAGGAAAAATAGTTTCCCCTCTACTTTCTAGGTTCTTGACTGAGACTGCCTCTAATAAAAGACAAAATACATGGCAGAAAAACAAACACAAATTTTAACCTTTATACTTCCTGGGTACATGGAAGAGACCCACAAAAACCTAGTAACTCACTGAAATGGCCCAGCCCACCACCTCAAATATCACCTCCAGCCTAAGACAAAAGTAAATTGAGGGGTTGGAGTGAAGAAGCAGAAAGTATGGGGAGGTTTTCAGGCAAACAGAGAAAAAAAAGGTATAATTGTTATGCATATTTAAGTCTTTGCCTTCTCCATTAATAAGAATTTTTAGACATTTAGTTATCTTCTCAATCATAATACAGAAAGGTAAACGCTTATAAATGTAAATGTCTCTTACAAAGAAACTTCTACTAGATTTTCAGAGCTTTTCTTATGTCTGTTATTTTTTTTTGAAAACAAACAGCTCAATATAATCTTTATGCTAAAGAGGCATGTTTTGGGGTAGCAAATTCCTCTTCACTAATAAGCCAATAATGCAGAAAATTGAATCATGAAAAATATTTCATTAATCAAAGGAAGACAAAAAGATGAAGAATGACCAAATTACAGATGACCCAAATAGAAAACATATGTGACAGCCAAATTAAACTCAACCCTATTGATAGAATAAAATTTAAAGACAAACATTCTCAGATTGAATAGAAAGAAAGATGCAGCCATAAGCTGTCTACAAAAAAACTCAGTTTAAATATTGAAATGGCAAGTGGAAAAATTCTGAGATATCCAAAATTAAATTAAAGAGGGTCCTAAAGTCAGAAAAACAGACTAGCATATTTAACATATTAAAGGCTGTGAGCCAGCTTAATGAATGACTGCTTGTGTTCCTGAATACAGGATGCTAGAGCTTTGAATTCACCATTGTGGTTACCACCAAACTGCACCTCATCCCACCTCAGGGCTATTTCCCAAACAAAAGTACTAAAGATTTATTCCTTAGGGACAGTGCAACTATCCTAGAATGAACTGCTCCTGCTTCCCCTTTTGCCACCCCCTTATCTTAATCATCTTAAATTCTTTTAAAAAAGTACATACTTTAAAAGAGAAACTAGATGGTCTATGCAAATACCAGTCAAAAGATAGCTGGACTGTTTTAATTTACATCAAAGTACATAACAAGGAGACCATCTCACAGTGATAAACACACAAAGTCATCAACATGACCTGTATTTGGACCAGTAAAAGGACCCTGACCAACAGAGCTTCAAAAATGTCATAAAAGGAAAAGTTGCTCAGAAAGAAAGTTAATATAAACTTTCATGAGTATAACAACACTGACAAAATCTAGAAAGTGTATTTAGTTATAGATTTTATTTATTCATATAGTACAAATAGCATAGCTCATGTTTGGAAAGTTTATCAATCACAGTACACACAGTAAAGAGAACATATGGTTAAATTAGGAATCTTTATGTGTAAAAAGGGACTAATTATAAAGGTATAGGTGTTATGTGTCAACACAGAGTGGAATGGGGCAGGTAGATGGAGGCAGAAGTTGATAGTCCCCTTGGCTAGAAGAGATGACAAAAGGGAGCACTTCTTGGGCAACCAGACAGTAACCATGAGAAGGTTTCAGGGAGAGAAGTACCAATATTTGGTTGATGGATTCAACAAGGTGAAGGTGAAACTCCAAAAGGTAGCTAGGGCAAGAAATAGCTTGCTGTCATTTTCAATCCTTCCCTCATTTTCCACATTCATTCAGTGTGCTTCCAGGATTTTCTATTCACCAGAACCTACTGGACACCAGATTGTGGAACAGTCTAAATCAATATCCTGGGCAAAAAGTTGGGTGAAGGTTGAACATTGTCCATGTTGGAGTATATAGAAGATGTAATATAGAGTGTCTATAGAGAAATACAAGGCATTTTTAAACAAATTGATTTAAAATCTTATGATGACTCAACTTGCCCCCCTGCCCAACACAAATTCTTATGTTGAAACCTTAACCCTGAGTACTCCAGAATGTGATCTAATTTTATTTATTTATTTATTTATTAAAGATTTTATTTATTATCTCCAGAGAGAGAGGAGAAGGGAGAGAGGCAGGGAGGGAGAGAAACATCAATGTACGGTTGCCTTTCACCTGCCTCCAGCCATGGACCTGGCTGGGGACCTGGCTTGCAACCTGGTTATGTGCCCTGGCTGGGGATTTGAACCAGCGACCTTTGGGTTCTCAGGCTGGCACCTAATCCACTGTGCTATCAGCCAGGGCTTGATCTAATTTTAAATAGAATCATTGTACAAACAGTTGGCTAAAAAGAAGTTCTGCTGAGGTAAAGTGAGTCAGTTATCTATTACAAACCATAGGCTTATGAAAAGGGAAAGCATGAATGCAGACACACCAACAGGGAGAATGCCATGTAAATTCTTCCTAAGTTTCCATTTGCTGGCCTGTGCTACCAACCAATTTCTACCCCTTCAGCCCTTAGGGGTGGGCAAAAGTATGACCTAAAAGATAATCATAGGTAAGGATACAAAATAATATCAATAATAATAATGAGACATATAATTTAATAGTTGATAAATAACTATATAAGCATAAAATATGTTTTGTGGATTCTTACTATTCTTACTTTTGCCCACCCATGTGTGTGTATATATATATGTATAGACATATACATATATGTGTGTGATGTATATCGTATATATTCTGTTTCTCTGGAGAGTTCTGATTTGGATGTTTCTCACTGTCTTGAGAGCAGAGGCTCGTTGCTACTCTTCTTTACCTCTGGAAGTTAGTTCATGGTTGCATTATGAATAGACCACCATGACAACCTTCTCTTTTACTTTGGGCACTTTATAATGTCAGCCACTCTATATTTCTATTTTCATTTTATTTTTATAATCTTAGAAATCTTAACTCTGTCTGTCTCTCTCTCTGTCTCATCCTGACTCCTCACATTAGCCATAAAACTAGCCCATCACTTGTCAGCCACCCTCATTTTCCCTAGAGTTCTCAGTGTCAGTTGTTAAAAGTGGGGGTGTGAAAAGTGGAACTAAATGACTTCTGCTATTTTCTGTAACACTTTCTCTCATAAAAGGATAGGGCAATGGCTCACACATTAAGACAAGATAATTTATAATTTTTAGGAATCACATGGAATTGGGTCACAGTAGTTTCCTCAGCTTCGAAGAGTAATTTTCTATAAAATTTAAAACAATCTCACAAATAATGGCATTAGAAACTAACTTTGTGTAGTTGATGGGTGATCAACTGCACAAATGGTACAAAGGGTACTCTGTGGAGTGATGCCATCTTGTATAAGAATGATTTAAGTTCTTAGAAGAAAGATTGAATCATTGTAATACACAGAGGTAATATTGCAAGCAAAAGTAGACACTCAGGCCTCACTTATGCACCAGAAGCTCAAATTCCTGATGACAGGTCTAAAGGCTCTTAACTAAATGTAAAATATCTTATAATATTTGTAACCCAATTATAAATATCTTTATGTATATATTGTTGCCAATTGTTACAAATCCATAAAGGTAAAATATTTGTAAAATGCAGAGACTGCAATGAAAAATATCCTTAATTAAAAGTATAATTTTATTCTTCAGTTATAAATACTTATTCACTTTTCCAATTAAAGTCATGCAAATGAGATGTTTTGACAATTATGTCTTAAATTTCTAGCGAGCAGTTTTACATCTTTCTCAATTTTTTCCAGTCTTTTTAGTTAAAAACCACCTTCAAACCTAAGCATTTGTAATGAACTTGTGGGAAGATGACCTTCTGTACACTGTAATGCTCCTACTAAACCCAATCTTGTGTGTATCTGGTTCATTTTGTCTGCTGTAGGTTGGCTTGTCTATTTCACTCCTCAAATGTAGGCAACTTTTTTTCTTATTCCCTTTATTTTAAAATTGTTAAATTTATTGAACAACTGAGAACAAGCATTAATCACCATGCATAATTCTAGCCCATGGGCTTTAATTCCAGAGTAATAGGCCATTTTAACCTGTTCTAGAATTAATACCCAAGCTAACCACTTTTCTCCCCCTAAAATATCTTTTCATAGTTCATGTGTTGGTTATAGCCAGATGTATACGTTCATCATTCTCTTTTCATGGTATAAGTGTTGGTTAAAGACAGTTTTGTATATTTATCATTCTCTTCTTTCACCATTCATAGGTCTTACCACCAAACTCTGTAGTTTTAGAGTTATTAAGCATGATATTTCTACTTTTATTATACTCTTATTTTTTCCCTTTGAAGGAAATACTGAATTAAAATGATGACAACTCACTCCATTTCTCTCTGTGGTATATGTGTATACATATATAACCATATATACATAGATATA
The DNA here is from genome assembly GCA_004026585.1 of Noctilio leporinus. Lineage (NCBI taxonomy): Eukaryota > Metazoa > Chordata > Mammalia > Chiroptera > Noctilionidae > Noctilio > Noctilio leporinus. The sequence goes on along the minus strand of PVIW01006052.1, from coordinate 1,531 downwards.
TGAGAGTGTATATTATATATATATGCATATATGTGTGTGTGTGTGTGTGTGTGTGTATAACCTCACATACAGCAGCTCACTATATGTGAGATCCCACATTTTATGTGAATTTCTTAATCTTTTTCCTAGGTTTGAGGTTATAAGATACTGACCTCAATGTTTTTTCAGCACATTATTCTCCTCAGACCCTTTCCTTAGCAAGCCTAAGGTAGTTCTTTCTTAAATCCACATTGAACATCTTATTTCCTTTATAATTTGATAGACAGCATTGTTCATATCACTGGTACTTTCTCTATTCCATAATAGTATTGATTTTTCTCCTTACTTTCGTTTCAATCACAATTCTAGCCACCACTTCAAACTTCTAGTCCTACTTTTTCCTTTTTACATCTTGAAAGCTGTGATTTTTCCCTTTCATATGTATAATTCAAGAAAAATTGGGAACATGCATGAACTCAAAGTGTGTTTGAAGGGATCCTTAATAAAATGAATAAGATATTAATGGTACCATCAACTCTAAGTTCTATAACATTTTGTAACTCTTTATTAGGTAGAACAGGGAGCACCATTATTTATTTCAATGCAGGACACTTCCTATGGTAGAAAAATTTTACTGCAGAATTACTGTAATCTTCTCCAGAAAGCAAACTAAAATAAAACCTCTGAGTAAACATGGCCTTTTGGAGGAAAATTATCCCCTTTTATGTAAGGTAACAACATGATATTCTCTTTTTTATAAGATAACGCACAGTTAGTAAGCATTCCCATAGATATGCAACACACTCACTGAAGCCTGTGATGTTTCTAATACCTGTGTACAATGCTGCAAATCAGTCTATCTCAATCAACATCAAGATGTTTCTATCTTCCAAAGACAGAAAGGCGAGCAAAGGAAGAGTTATGAAAACACAGACCCCAGAAAACAAAGCAAAGCAAAGCAATCAAAGATGCATAATGTACAGACTCACCGTAAAAACACATGCAAACCAATAACCAGATGCTTCCACTGCTGTTCAAGCTAGCACAGCCTTTACACAACTCTCCTCTCTGGAATAATCTGCTCTGACTGTACTCGACTTCTTAGCACTGTGAGTACCCCCAGCTGTACGTCCCCTTTCTCCTAGAACCCGTTCACATCCATCTGATACCTCGACTCCAGATATATGTAGAGAGAATTTCTGAGCAGAGATCAGGCCATTATGTGGAAAGACCACCTGGCTTACAGTCTTCTGAAAATTCTTTGAATTTTGCAGAAAATTCCCTTTTGATTTCAGCTCCCTACTTGTATCTACAATAGCCAAGAGTTTATGTATTACTAGTATAAAGAGGTTTCGGAGGGAAGATGGCGACAGAGTAGAGAGCAGTGCTGATGGTGTTCTCAAGTACCAAAGCAGCTAGAGGACAGGATAAGGAGCGTGAGACGTCTTCAGGACCCTAGGGATTGGAACGGACAGCATCTGGACACAGGGGAGCAGAGCCCAGAGGCAGAGGAGGCCAGCGGGACAGTAGGTGAGGCGTTCCCGACCGACCG
>PVIW01006051.1:0-94198 GCA_004026585.1 Noctilio leporinus | reverse complement strand
GAACTGAAAGAGGGGAAATCACAACTGATACCTCAGAAATACAAAAGATTGTAAGAAATTACTACAAACAACTCTATGACAAAAAAATATGACAACCTGGATGAAATGGACACATTTCTGGAAAGGTATAATCTACCAAAACTGAACCCAGAAGAAGCAGAAAGCCTCAATAGGCCAATAACAACTAGTGAAATTAAAGAAGTAATCCAAAATCTCCCAAAGCACAAAAGCCCTGGGACCAGATGGCTACACAGGTGAATTTTACCAAACATTTAAAGAAGAACTAACTCCTATCCTCCTCAAACTACACCAAAAATTTCAGGAAGAGGGAAGACTACCAAACTCTTTCTATGAGGCCAATATTATTCTAATCCCAAAACCAGGGCAAGACAAAACTAAGAAAGAAGGCTACAGGCCAATATCTCTGATGAACATAGATGCTAAAATTATCAACAAAATATTGGCCAACCAGATTCAGCAGTATATTACAAAGATCATACACCATGATCAAGTGGGCTTCATCCCAGGGATGCAAGGATGGTACAACATTCGTAAATCAATCAATGTAATACATCACATCTACAAATTGAAAGATAAAAACCATATGATCATATCAATCGATGATGAAAAAACATTTGATAAAGTGCAGCAACCATTTATGATAAAAAAAAACCAGCAAAATGGGAATAGAGGGAGCATACCTCAACATCATAAAGGCCATCTATGAGAAACCTGAAGCCAACATCATACTTAATGGACAAAATCTGAAAGCTTTCTCCCTAAGATCAGGAATGAGACAAGACTATCAACTTTCTCCACTTCTATTCAACATTGTCTTGGAAGTTCTAGCTATAGCCATCAGAGAAGAAAAAGGAATCAAAGGTATCCAAATTGGAAAGGAGGAAGTCAAACTGTCATTATTTGCAGATGATATGATAGTGTACATACAAAACCTGATGGGCTCCACCAAATACTTACTCAACCTAATGAGCAAATTTAGCAAAATAGCTGGGTATAAAGTCAATATCCAGAAATCAAAAGCATTTTTGTATACCAATAATGAAACAAGAGAAATAGAAGTGAAAAAACAAATCCCATTTACCATAGCAACAAGAAAAATAAAGTACCTAGGAATAATCTTAACTAAGGAGGTAAAAGACCTATACTCAGAAAACTACAGAACAATGAAGAAAGAAATCAAGGAAGACACAAATAAATGGAAGCATATACCATGTTTGTAGATGGGAAGAATGAACATCATTAAAATGTCCATACTATCCAAAGCAATCTACATATTCAATGCAATCCCAATTAACATACCAATGACAGATTTCACAGAAATAGAAAAAATACTTCAAAATTTTATATGGAGCCAAAAATGCCCACGAATAGTCACCACAATTTTAAGGAAGAAGAACAAGGTAGGAGGAATCCCAATACCGGACTTCAAACAATACTACAAGGCTACTGTCATCAAAACAGCATGGTACTGGCATAAGAATAGACATAGAGATCAATGGAACAGAATAGAGAGCCCAGAAATTAACCCAGGACACTATGGTCAACTAATATTTGATAAAGGGGGAAGGAACATCAAATGGAGTGAAAACAGTCTCTTCAAAAAATGGTGTTGGGAGAACTGGATAGCAATATGCAAAAAGATAAAACTAGACCACCAACTTATACCATACACCAGAATAAACTCAAGGTGGATAAAGGATTTAAATATAAGCAGTGACACCATAAAGGTCCTGGAGAAAGATATAGGCAGTAAACTTTTTGATATCCTACACTGAAATATGTTTACTGATACTTCTCCAAGGGCAAAGGAAATCAAAGAACAAATCAACAAATGGGACTATATCAAATTGAAAAGTTTCTGTTCAGCTCAAGAAAATATCAGCAAAATTCAAAGGGAACCTACTGTATGGGAAAACATAATTGCCAATGATACCTCAGACAAGGGTCTGATCTCCAAAATATATAAAGAACTAATGTGACTCAACACCAGGGAGACAGACAACCCATTTAAAAAATGGGCAAAGGACCTGAACAGACAACTCACTGAGGAAGATATACAAAGGGCCCAGAGGCATATGAAAGAATGCTCAACTTCCCTAGTCATTAGAGAGATGCAAATTAAAACCACAATAAGATACCACCTCACACTTGTCAGAATGGCAATCATCAACAAATCAACAAACAAGTGTTGACAAAGATGTGGGGCAAAGGGAACCCTCGTGCACTGCTGGTGAGAATGTAGGCTGGTGCAGCCACTGTGAAAAACAGTATGGGGTTTCCTTAAAACACTAAAAATAGAACTGCCTTTTGATCCAGCAATTCCACTACTTGGACTATACCCAAAGAATCCTGAAACACCAATTCATAAGAACCTATGCACACCTATGTTCATAGCAGCACTATTTACAATAGCCAAATGCTGGAAACAGCCTAAGTGCCCATCAGTGGATGATTGGATCAAAAAACTTTGGTACATTTACAAAATGGAATACTACACAGCAGAAAGAAAGAAGGAACTCCTACCCTTTACAACAACATGGATGGAACTGGAAAATATTATGCTTAGTGAAATAAGCCAGTCAGTGAAGGACAAATACCATATCATCTCACCCATTATGGGACAATAATGAACAAAACTAACAAGCAAAACAGAACCAAGTATATGTATACAGTGAATAGGCCTTCAGTGGTCAGGGGAAAGGGGTTTGCGGGGAGGCAGGAGGCAGAAACAAGGAAGGGGTGCAGTTTAAATAAGAGCCCAGTATAAAGGAACCATGGACATGGACAACAGGTGGGATTGATTTTGGGGGGAATGGGTGGGTGGGGAGGGGGACAGAGAGGAGCAAAAAGGGGATGGATGTAATACAACAACAATAATTTTTTTTTAATGTAGTTTCTCTAGGAAAATAAGCTATAAGCTAGAAGGTCTTAAAAATAATTTGCATTTTATAATAGTTCTTCTTTAAATTAACATGCTATTGCTTTCTTATAATTAAATTATGCTCAGTGTTAGATATATTTCAGAAATTGTAAAACTTATGCATAATGGTCAACCATAGCATTCCTGGCTTATCTCCAATTTTCATTTTCTCAGAATCATTTTGCACTATTTTTTGTCCTGGATTCTGACTTCCCTGATTTGAGGTTTACTGTACAAAAAGCTTAAAACTTGGTTAGCTAAATAACCTTGAGCAAGTTTTTTAGTTCTGTCTCAGTTTTTTCATTGGAAAAATAGAGATAATGGAAGTATCTTCTATAGAAAGTAGTCACAAAAAATTAATGTAAGTAATGGCTAGCAACTAGTATTCCATGAAATATTTTCAAGCATAAGAGCTTCTCATTTTACTGGCTTATTTCAGGCCTGACCAAGCGGTCAGAGAATAAACTTCCTACTCCATCTTCCAGTTCTGAGAATTCATGATTAAAGTAAGGGAAAAATTGCTTCAGTAAGCTTCTGCCAATGTCTTACTAAAATTCTCCACCAGAGGGCATCAGCTACCCCACAGCCCCATTACTGAAAAGTTCAGAAAGAACATCAGGTGAATCCAATATATTAAAGACATTTTTCACCTTCAAGTGTCCAGTCAAGCAAACTACCTGATCTTCCCCAGTAGCCATTAGTTATAGGAAGTAAATATTCTTTCTAGGACTCAGCATTTGTTGATCTGATCATTCAGATGAATTTGTAACTATGTTTCTACATGACAAAGTATATGAAGAAAATAGTTCTCAGGAAAAACATAACAAAATTTAGTAAAGAAACTGGTATGTTTCAGCCACCCACTAACAGTTATTTTTAAGTGGAGCAACTATCTGTGGGGAAGGGAATAAAACAGAGTATCCACAAAGGAATGAAATCCTCTACAACACTGAATAGATGTTAATGATACACACACAAAATGTGGAAAAGGAGAATGAAGAAAATGGAAACTTATTCCGCCTTTCCACCATTGCATGACAAGCATAACCCCACCTATTTTTTTTTTATTTTTGTAGTCAATTTCTTGTTATTGTATTACAATTGTTTCATTCCCCCCCACACACTCACCCTATCCTTTCTCCTACATTCAATTCCTCCTTTGTTGTCCATTTCATACATCATTCATGCTAGCTCCTTGACTAAACCCTTTCCCTTCCTCTATGCCTTTGGTCACCACCATTCTGCTCCTTGTTTCCATGTCCCTGGTTCTATTCTGCTCATCTGTTTATTTTGTTCAGTAGTGGGCTATATTAAGTGAAATGATATGACATTTGTCTTTTGCCATCTGGCTAATTTCACTAAGCATAATAATTTCCAGTTCCATCCATGCAATGGCAAAAGGTAGGAGAGTTCCTTCTTTCTTTCTGTTGTGTAGTACTCCATTGTGTAAACGCACCTCAGTATTTTTTTGTTTTTGTTTTTGTTTTTGTTTTTGTTTTTGTTTATCCATTCATCCACTGGAGGGCACTTAGGCGTTTTCCAGCACTTGCTATTGTGAATAGTGCTGCTATAAACATAAGGGTACATAGGTTCTTCTGAATTGGTGTTTCATGGTTCTATGAATATAGACCCAATAGTAGCATTGCTGGGTCAAAAGGCAGTTCCATTTTTATTTTTTTGAGGAAATTCCATACTGTTTTCTATAGTGGCTGAACCAGCCTGCATCCCCACCATCAATGCACCAGGATTCCCTTTTCTCCACCTACTAGCTAGCACTTGTTGCTTGTTTGCTTGTTGATTTGTTAATGATGGCTATCCTGACAGGTGTGAGGTGGTATTTCATTGTGGTTTTCATTTTAATCTCTCTGAATCTCTCTGATTCTAGTGATGTCAAGCATCCTTTTATAGACCTACAGGCCTTTGTATGTCCTCCTCGGAGAAGTGTCTATTTAGGGCATTTGCCCAGTTTTTATTGGGTTATCTGTCTTCCTGGTGTTGAGTTGTATAATTCTTTATATATTTTGGAAATCAACCTTTCTCTTAGGTATTATTGGCTAATATGTTTTCCCATATGGATGTTTCCCTTTTTAGTTTGCTGATGTTTTCTTTAGCTGAGCAGAAAGTTTTTAGTTTGATGTAGTCCGATATGTTTATTTATTCCTTTATTTCCCTTGCCCTCAGAGAAATATCAATGAAAATATTGCTGCATGGGATATCTGAAATTTTACTTCCTGTATTTTCCTTTAGGACTTTTATGGTGGCATTTCTTATATTTAAGTCTTTTATTCATTTGAGTTTATTCTAGTGTAGCATACCTTAACATAATAAAGACCGTATATGAGAAACTTGCAGCCATACTGAATGGGCAAAAGCTAAAAACCTTCCCCTTAAGATCAGGAATAAGGCAAAGGTATACACCCTCTCCACTTCTTTTCAACATAGTCTTGGAAGTTCTAGCCACAGCAATCAGATAAGAAAAAAGGAATCAAAGACATTCAAATTAGAAAGGAGGAAGTAAAATTGTCATTATTTGCCGATGACATGATAGTTTACAGAGAAAATTATAGACTTCAAAAACTACTTGACCTAATAAGTGATTTTGGCCAAATAGCTGGATACAAAGTCAATATCGAAAAATCAAAGGCATTTTTTATTTCCTCTTTTTTTAACTTAATTTTATTGTTGTTGTATTACATCCATCCCCTTTTTACTCCCCTCTGTTCCCTTCCCCATGCACCCACTCCCCTACAAAGTCAATCCCACTTGTTGTCCATGTCCATGGTTCTTTGGTACAAGGTTCTTGACTAAACTGCTCCCCTTCTTTGCCTCTTCCACACTTCCCCCACCCCACTTCCCCCTGCCCACTGAAGGCCTATTCACTATATTCATATATCTGGTTCTGTTTTGCTTATTTTTTGTTTTGTTCAATGTTGTCCTATAATGGGTGAGATCGTAAGGTATTTGTCTTTCACTGACTGGCTTATTTCACTAAGCATGATACTATCCAGTTCCATCCATGTTGTTGAAAAGGTTAGAAGTTCCTTCTTTCTTTCTGCTGTATAGTATTCCATTGTGTAAGTGTACCAAAGTTTTTTGATCCAATCACCCACTGATGGGTACTTAGGCTGCATCCAGTATTTTGTTATTGTAAATAATGCTGCTATGAAAATAGGGGTACATAGGTTCTTATGAATTGGTGCTTCAGGATTCTTTGGGTATTGTCCTAGTAGTGGAATTGCTGGATCAAAAGGCAGTTCCATTTTTAATTAAAAAAAAAAACAAAACTGCATATTGTTTTCCGGAGTGGCTGCACAAGCCTGCATTCCCACCAACAGTGCACCAAGGTTCTCTTTGCCCCACATCCTAGCCAACACTTGTTTGTTGATTTGTTGATGATTGCCATTCTGACAGATATGAGGTGGTACCTTATTGTGGTTTTAATTTGCATCTCTCTGATGGCTAGTGATGTTGAGCATTCTTTCATATACCTCTAGGCCCTGTTCCTCAGTGAGCTGTCTGTTCAGGTCTTTGCCCATTTTTAAATCAGTCTGTCTGTCTCCCTAGTGTTCAGTCGCATTAGTTCTTTATATATTTTGGAGCTCAAACCATTGTCTGAGGTATCATTGGCAAATATGTTTTCCCATACATTTGGTTCCTTTTGAATTTTGCTGGTGTTTTTTTGAGCTGAACAGAAACTTTTCAATTTGATAGAGTCCCATTTGTTGATTTGTTCTTTTATTTCCTTTGCCCTTGGCAAAGTATCAGTAAACATATTTCTGTATAGGATATCTAAAATTTTACTTCCTACATTTTTCTCCAGGACCTTTATGGTGGCACTGTTTATGTTTAAGTCCTTTATCCACCTTGAGTTTATTCTGGCGTATGGTGTAAGTTGGTGATCTAGTTTTATCTTTTTGCACGTTGCTGTCCAGTTCTCCCAACACTACTTGTTGAAGAGACCACTTTTTCTCCATTTTATGTTCCTTCCCCGTTTGTTGAATATTAATTTACCATAGAGTCCTGGGTTTATTTCTGGGCTCTCTGTTGTGTTCCATTGATCTATATGTCTATTCTTATGACAATACCAGACAGTTTTGATGACAGTAGCCTTGTAGTCTAGTTTGATGTGTGGTATTGTGATTCCTTCTACCTTGATCTTGTTTCTCAAGATTGCTGTGGCTATTCATGGGCATTTTTGGCTCCATATAAATTTTTGAAGTATTTTTTCTATTTCTGTGAAGTCTGTCATTGGTGTTTTAATTGGGATTGAATTGAATCTATAGATTGCTTTGGGTAGTATGGACATTTTAATGATGTTAAGTCTTCCCATGCATGAACATATGCTTCTATTTATTTTTATCTTCCTTCATTTCTTTCTTCAATGTTCTGTAGTTTTCTAAGTATAGGTGTTTTACCTCCTAGGTTAAGTTTATTCCTAGGTACTTTATTTTTCTTGTTGCTATGATAAATGGGATTTATTTTCTAGCTTCTATTTCTGATGTTTCATTATTGGTATACAAAAATGCTTTTGATTTATGGATATTAACTTTATATACAGCTATTTTGCTTCTTAGGTCAAGTAAGTTTTTAGTAGTGCTTATTAGGTTTTATATGTACACTATTCTATCATCTGCAAAAAATGACAGTTTGACTTCCACCTTTCCAATTAAAATACCTTTGATTCCTTTTTCTTCTCTGATGGCTATGGCTAGAACTTCCAAGATGATGTTGAACAGAAGTGGAGAAAGTGGACAGCTTGTCTTATTCCTGATATTAGGGGGAAAGATTTTAGGTTTTGCCCATTGAGTTTGATGTTGGCTTCAGGTTTCTCATAGATGGCCTTTATGATATTGAGGTATGCTCCCTCTATTCCCATTTTGCTGAGGATTTTTATCATAAATCGTTGCTGTACTTTATCAAATGCTTTTTCAGCATCTATTGATATGATCATATGGCTTTTGTCTTTCATTTTGTTGATGTGGTGTATTATATTTATTGATTTACGAATGTTGTACATCCTTGCATCCCTGGGATGAAACCCACTTGATCATGGTGTATGATTTTTGTAATGTACTGCTGAATCCAGTTGGCCAACATTTTGTTGAGAATCTTAGCACCTATGTCCGTCAGAGATATTGGCCTATAGTTTTTTTCTTAGTTGTGTCTTGACCTGGGTTTAGGATTAGAATAATATTGGCCTCATAACAAGAGTTTGGGAGTCCTCCCTCTTCTTGTATTTTTTGTTATAGATTGAGAAGGATAGGAGTTAGTGCTTCTTTAAATGTTTGGTATAATTCACCTATGTATCCATCTGGTCTGGGGCTTTTGTTCTTTGGGAGATTTTGGATTACTTCTTCAATTTCAATTTGGCCTATTCAGGACTTCTGCTTCTTCTGGATTCAGTTTTGGTAGAATATACATTCCCAGAAATGTGTCCATTTCACCCAGATTGTCATATTTCTTGTCATATAGTGGTTTGTAGTAATTTCTTACAATCTTTTGTATTTCTGATGTATCAGTTGTGATTTCTCCTCTGTCAGTTCTGATTCTCTTTATATGGGTCCTCTTTCTCTTTTTCTTGATGAGTCTGGATAAAGGCTTGTCAATTTTGTTTATTTTTTCATAGAACCAAGTCCTGAATTTGTTGATTCTTCAAATCATAATTTGCATCTCTAAGTTATTTAGTTCAGCTTTGATCTTGATGATTTCCTTCCTTCTACTTGCTTTGGGCTTTGTTTATTGTTGCTCCTCTAGTTCTTGCAGCTTTATGGTTAGGTTGTTTGTATGAGCTTCTTCTGACCTTTTTAGGAAGGCCTGTATTGCTATAAATTTCCCTCTGAGGACTGCCTTTGCTGGGCCCCATAAGTTTGGGACTGTTGTGTATTCATTGTTATTTGTTTCCAGAAACTTTTTGATTTCGTCTTTGGTTTACCCATTCATTACTTAAAAGCATGTTATTCAGTCTCCATGATTTAGAGTGTTTTTGGACTTTTCCCTTGAGGTTGGTTTCTAGTTTCAAGCCATTGTGATCTGAGAAGATGCTTGGTGTGATTTCAATTTTCCTGTATTTGTGGAGGCTTCTCTTGTGACCTACCATGTGGTCTATCATAGAAAATGTTCCATGTGCATTTGAAATGAATGTGTATTTTGTTTCTTTGGGTTGAAATGTTCCATTTTTTTCAGTTAGGTCCATTTCCTCTAGAGTGGTGTTCAATGCCACAACATCCTTAGTGATTTTTTGTTGGGAATATCTGTCCATTATTGATAATGGGGTATTAAAATCCCCTACTCTTAGCGTGTTGCTGTCTATATCCTTCTTGAATTACTCCCTGATTTTCCTTATATATTTTGGAGCTTATACATTGGATGCATATATGTTTACCAGAGTTATTTCTTCTTAATGGATTGTTCCCTTAAGTAATATATATAAAATGTCCTTCTTTATCTCTTATGTCCTTCATTGTAAAATCTATTTTCTGTGAAATAAGTATTGCAACTCCAGCCTTTTTTTCATGTCCATTTGCTTGATATATATTTTCCATCCCTTTATTTTCAATCTGTGTCAATCTTTTGTTCTGAGGTGGGTCTCTTGAAGACAGCATATATGTAAGTCATATTTTCTTATTCATTCAGCTACCCTATGTCTTTTGATTTGCACATTTAATACATTTACTTTTAAAGTTATTATTGATTGATACTTTTTTATTGTCATTTTCCCACTTTGTTCCTGTGTTCCTCTTTGACGCTTTCTGTTTTTTATTTATTTATTTATTTTTCAAGCAGACCCTTAAGCATTTCTTGTGATGCTGGTTTGGTAGACATATATTCTTTTAGTGTTTCATCTGGGAAACTCCTTATTTCTCCTTCCATTTTGAATAAGAGTCTTGCCGGCTAGAGTATTCTTGGTTGCAGGCCTTTGTTTCCCAGTATTTGGAATATTTTTTGCTATTCCCTTCTGGCTTGTATTGTTTCTGTTGAATAATCATTTGATAACCTTACAGGAACCCCCTTATATGTTATTTGCTCTTTCTCTCTTGATGCTTTTAGGATTCTCTGTCTTTGAAATTTGCCATTTTAATTATAATTTGTGTTGGAGTTGGTTTGTTTGGGTTCATCTGCATTGAGACACTTTGTGCTTCCTGAACTTGATTAATGTTTTCACTCATCATGTTAGGGAAATTTTCTATCATTACTTTTTTGAACAGGTTTTCCATTCCTTGTTTCTCTTCTCCTTGTGGTATCCCTATGATACAGATATTATTGCATTACATCTTGTCCTGCAGCTTTCTTAAAACCTCTTCATTCTTGTTCAGACCTTTTCATTCTCTTGTACTGTCTTGGAATATTTTTCTACATTGTCCTCCAACTTGCTGATCTGATCCTCTGCTTCCTGTAGCCTACTGTTGATTCCTTTTACTGTATTCTTAAATTCAGAAATTGTATTCTTCATTTCCTCCTGGCTCCTAATGATAATTTCTAAGTCCTTTTTGCTGCTGGTGTAGCTCTCAGTAAGTTTCTTATAACTTCCCTGGAGTTGTTTGTAGTTCCCCTGGAGTTGTTTATAGTTTTCTTTGAGCTAACTGAGCTCATTGATCTTCTCTATCATCATTCTTTCGTATTCCATATCTGATAGTTTGTTTGCCTATGTTTCATTTAGTGATCTTTCTGGGGATTCTTCCTTTCCTTTTGGTGATGGACTGATCCTTTTCCCCATTTTGGGTATCTATTGTTGGTTTTTTTTAAATATATGATTAATATGCTTTGCTTCCCTGCCTTTGTGGAGCACCCTTCTGTGTTAGGAGATTTGTGGAGTTCAGTGTTGCAGTCTCCTAGATTTCCTCCACTTGTTGCTCTTTGGGTGGCCTTTATGTCATTAACTTGGGCTATCTGGTTGTATTTTGGATTGGTTGTGTATGTTGCTCCTTTCCTTCTAGTTGGCTGATTGAGAGACACTCCTATCCTTTCTCATACCCTGTTTTTGAGCTGCTCCTAAAACAGAACCACCAGCCCAGGTGAAATTGCAGACCTTCAGAGGTGTCTTTCTCCTTTAATCCCCCTTTCAACTGCCTATGAATGTAACTATATACCCATACCCTTCAATGTAACCCCCCGCTCATAATCACACCCTCAGCTGCAACTGAGCCAGTCTTATTAGGAATGTGGAGACTGTTGTATGAGGGGGAAAAAATGATTAAGTGGACTAAAGTGTAGATAATTTTGAATGGTGCTAAGGAGTGGCAAAGATAGCAGGGATATGAGAGAGAAAACCAACTTATCTATTCTATAGAAATGAGGAGGGGGAGAATCAGAAAGCCTTAAGTACGAGTGAACAGTATAAGCCTATATGTAGATAGTTGTGGCATATACCTCCCTGTTCACCCTTAATGATCCCTGATTGGTCCAGGTGGAGGCAGGACCAATGTGCTTTTAGCAGAAAAAAATAATAATGTGTAGTCCCTCGTAGTGCATCCACACAAAAAAGAAAGAAAGAAAGAAAGAAAGAAGGAAGGAAGGAAGGAAGGAAGGAAGGAAAGGGTTTAGGTGGCTGGGGAGGGGAGGAATACTTAGATTGAGGACTGGGAATAAGTTGTAGCAGGAGAGTGAGTAAATTTTTAAACAAGAGTAGGAGGAGGGTCTTGGATATTTAGGTGGATTGAGATAAGGGAGGAGTAAAAATATGTGAGTTGGAATACAATATGGTATAAACAGTATTTACTTAAAATGCACTAATTGTGAGGGTTGGAAGTAAGTTTTGAAAAGGATATGTTAGGGATTAATAATTCATGTAGGTTTCGGTGTAACTCAGGTGCCTGAGATCAGCAGCGATCCATTTCCTAACTCTGCCTCTTTTTCTTGATCAAGTCTCTGAAGTCTACAGTCAAGCTGTGTGGTCTTGGAGTGGTAGGGCCTATGGCTGTCACAGTCAGGGCTGCTTCTGAGTGCCAGCCCCCAGTAGGCTGAGCCTCCAGTAGCCTAGCTGGGTTTCTGTGCTGCTGGTGTTTTGGGGCCCTCCCTTCTCTCACTGGCTCTCTGTGAAGACCTGCAGGATGCTTCTGTGGTGTCTATGGCTGCATCTCTCCCTCCAGCTCCTGGAGGAGATTCTGGCCTGGGATGGGCACCTGGCTCCAATTCAGGGTGGCCTGCAAACTCTCTGGCTCCTGTGATGGCTGGCCCTACCTCCACCGCTCCTGGATCCCCTGGGGCTAAGGCTAACCCTCCAAGCAGTCCAGCTCTTTGAGGGATTTTTCACAGGAGCCTCTGTGATGCATGCCTGGCTCCCTAGAGGGTCTACAATGCAGTCTACTCCTCCCACTCCATCTCCTCAAGGAGGCCTTTGTTGCCTGCAATTGCCAGTTGCACCAGCTACAAGTTCCTGGCTCGCAGTTTCGAGATTTTGTGGGAGCCTGTGGGTCCATGTAGGTGCATGGGGCTGGGCCCTCCCTCTCCCCCTTGCTGGAGCTCTCTGCTGTCCTCTCCCAGGTGCCGCAGCAGCACAACTTCAAATCTTTGTGGGAACCTGTGCACCGGTGTGGGTGCGTGGGGTTGGGCCTCCCTGCTCACCAGGGCTTCAAGGCATTTTTGTACACAAACATTGAAATATCAGAGAAAGAAACTAGAAAACAAATTCCATTTACTATAGCAAAAAGAAAAATAAAGTATCTAGGAATAAACTTACCCAAAGAGGTAAAAGATCTGTTCTCAGAAAACTACAGAACACTGAAGAAAGAAATTAAGGGAAATCCTTTTTATAGGACAGAAGAAATCTTGTCACCTTACACATTTGAAAACTCTTCCTTTCAGGATGGAGATTAATTATACCCCATAATAATGTGGCATATGAATAAAAGCCATCATTTGCCAGGCTGTCACTCTAGTTCTCAGAAGAATGGCACAGACACATTTTTTTCGAAGGGGTAGAAATCATTTATTCAAGTTAGAATTTCAATTTTTTCCATAAAAGTTTCACCAAGGCTGTTACTGAGCTGGCTTCTCACTTTAGGCAGAAGCTATACTATAACCCAGAATTCCTCCAACAAAGACACAGACAACACACCCAGAGGGTGGAGACTCAGAAATCAGCAGCTCTCTCCACTTTGTGTCCCCTCTGTCCTCTTTGAACTCTCCTCCCTCCCATGGCTTTCATCTGGCCTGAGATGTTGATACTCAAATAACTAATTACCTCTCTTCTTATTTCAGTGTCATATATCTGTCATGTTGGTGCACCATTTGAAATCAGTCAGCCCAAGTCTGAATCTAACAGCCTGTTACACACATTTCAACTGATAAATGTTGGGAGGGAAAAAGAGCAGAAGGGATATCCACACTGCCATTCTATAGTTCATAAAATCAGAGATGCTACCTCTGCTGCAAGAAGTATGTCTGCTGATATATATAGTACCCATAGTTTCTATTAATCCCTTTTTCCTTTCCAGCTTTCACCTCCAACAAACTAGAGCTTTGAATAAAATGTTTAGTCCTTTACTCTGGTGAAATATTATGTTCCCTATTGGAAAGTTATACTTGTGATTTTCTTGGGGCAACTGACATCCTGCACACTAAGAAAGACACAGAAGCTTTAGAAAAGCTATTCTAGCAAGAATTCACAGGCTTTCCCAGGACTGTTGTCCAGGTTGAGTGATTATTTATAGCTAGGATCTTTCACTATACAGACATGGAGACAGCAGGTGCAAGCAGGGGCATGCATGTGCCTGTAAGGTCAGACAGTCTACCTCAGGGCCATCTGCAATTCTTTCCTAATCCTTTACTGCTCTTGGTTTGGGTTGCTTCCACACATTCTCCCATGCTCTCACTACCACTGCATTCTGCTTCACTTGAAGGAAGACATGTGGAGCCAAGCAGGACCCTGAGAGCCAGGTGCTCAATCTCAGTGAAAGAAAGGGAGAGAGACAGACAGACAGACAGACAGACAGACAGAGACAGACAGAAAGAGAGAGAGAGAGAGAGAGAGAGAGAGAGAGAGAGAGAGAGAAGAAAGGAAGAGAAAGAAAGAAGGGAGAGAGAGAAAAGAAAAGAAAAGAAAAGAAAAGAAAAGAAAGAAAGAAAGAAAGAAAGAAAGAAAGAAAGAGAAAGAAAGAAAGAAAAAGAAAGAAAGAAAGAAAGAAAGAAAGAAAGAAAGAAAGAAAGAGAAATGCATCCCTTCCCTTATGTGAGAGTTTTTCTCTATTAAGGGGGGACAGGGCCTCTTGTGGTATGCATCCATCATAGCTATCTTATCTCATGCAGAGATAAATGTGGTTTACTAATGAACTGCCACAAATCCTATGGATCTTATTGAAGGAAAAAGGAAAAAATCCACAAATTTGATTTATTTCTGAGTCAGTATTACCTGCTAGATATGAATATTTTATATTCCTTTCATAGCCACATGCCTTTGCTACACTATTTTTTGACAAGGATTCATGTCACTACACTTTTACAAAGCACTGTCCTCCAGACCAGAAGCAAGCAGCAATGGCCACATAAGGATGTGTTTTAGGCTGTTAGTCCTCCATGGCAGAGGGCTTACTCAATCCACCCCAACTCACTCATATTGATTCCCTGGTGACTGAACATTTGCTGTCTGGGCAAGGAGCACACCCTGCAGTCACACAAGGCCAGGGGTCAAACCATAACTGTGCTTCTGCCACGTTGCAAAGAACTGACTACATAGATGAGGCCATTCCTCCCACTAGTGCATCCTATACCCTTTAACTTACAAGGTATCTATGCAGCCTCACCAACTAACAAGGGATTCAGGCACTTCTTTCCAGATGAGACTCTGCCAAGCTCTACATTTAACAGAAAAGTATAATCCCAGTTTGTCATTCAGGAAAAGGTGATTTCAATTGTGGAAGAAAAATCTTTCTCTCTTAATATTCTGGTAGAATAATGAGCCTAGTGTTTGTAGTTTATCACTCAATGCCAGTGTCCCAAACCTCCAGATCATGCCTTTATTTTTTCTTTTACACTTAGAAGTCTTACCAATGAACAGCAATTCCTATATTGATGTCTCTTTGCACAAGCACTAGAAATATTCATGTTATAGTAATTTTTTCCACATAACTCTAAAGCTTTTTAAAGCCATGGTTATGCATTCTAACTTTTGTCTGCATCTTTCCTATTGTTTCTAATATCACAGGGTTAGGGGAAGACATGAGCCATCCCCTTTGTATCTAAAAGTTCTTCAGAAGTCTACATTAAAACAAATTTCAAGGTCAAGGGGGATAAATGGAGATGAAAGGAGCCTGACTTGGGGTAGTTGATCCATAATATACAGATGATGTATTCTAGCATTAAAAAAAATAAAAATGCAATAAAGAAGTCACCAATTGTTTAGTCATTGTGAAAGTGTATGATGAGATGGATGGAAATACAGGCTTTGACATCATAACATCCTGACAATTACCACATACTTGGCCCAGAACTGAACTTTTGTGGGGAATACATGGCCTGGCCTGCCTACAGAGGGATCTTCTCAAGTGGATGGAGTGGCAACATACACTCTCCATGCCTTGCTCTGAGTCAGGTACCAGAGCAAGAGGAATATCATGGACCCCACCCCTTACACTGACCGTTGCAATGTGAGCATGTCAAGCCATGTATGTAATGCCCCCAAACAATCTTCTTGCTGATGTGTGATACCCAGCAACTGTCATTTGAAATTTGATTATGCCCAGTTCTAAGGCCATCTGCTCAAGTGAAAAAAGTGGCCAATCTTGTTTGTGGTGTTGATAAAGTAACCACAATACCACAGCCTGAGCTGCACCGATTCATAACTGTTCATCAGAGCATAGTGCATCAACACAGGGTTGCATGGACACTCAGTTAGGCAGGAAAGGATGACAAAGCCTAAAACAAGAATGATTTTAGAATACCCAATACATTCCAATAAAGAGGAATAAAACCTCTTTATTGTAAAATATAAAGACCAAAGCCCTGACTGGTATAGCTCAGTGGATTGAGCACCAGCCTATGAACTGAAAAGTCACTGGTTCAATTCCAGTAAAGGCAGATGGCTGGGTTGCAGGCCAGGTCCCCAGCTGGGGGTGAGTGGAAGAGGCAATGGATCCATGTTTATCTCACACATGATCCACATTTCTCTCACACATTGACATTTCTCTCCCTTTCTTTTTCCCTTCCTCGCTCTCTAAAACAAAATAAATAAAATCTTTAAAAATAAAATAATAGGAGTTCCAGCAAGATGGCAGAGACATAAGTGGAGCTACACCAATCTCCTCCCAGGTTGCATTTGGAATTACTTTTTTGGAGAAAAATCAGCTGGAATTACCAACAGAACACCAGATGGGAAGAAGTCTTATAACCACAGACAGAACAGAAGAGGATGCTTCATCACAACTGGTAGGAATCATAGAAATGTGAGAGGGATGGCTGGGTTCCCAACAGAGGCAGCAGCAGAAGGGACAGAATTGGGGGCTCCACTTGAGAAGGATGGGTTCTGGTCCCACAGCTGGGTTTCTCAGCCTACAGCAACACAGCAGAGAGGAGGGCAGCATCCAGCTGAGAAGGGCAGAAAGCAGTGAAATTTGCTAGCCTGAAAGTGCTGGAAATAAAGAACTACTAAGGTGACCACAGCGAAAATACATTGGCACCCAACTGCCCTGGGCTCCAGCAGAGGGAGGACAGTGTGGACTAGAAGTGCTTGGGGAGAGTTTGCAGTGATTGCTGACTGATTACAAACTTTCTGATTTATAGCTGGGTCAGTCAGATAACCCCTCACAGTGGCCTGTGTGGCTGGTGGCTGACCATGGATTCATTGGTTTGCAACTGAATCAGTCCTCCTTGCTCAGCAGAGCCTGGACCTGGTGGCTGATTAAAATCTCTGACTTACAGCTGGGTCAGTCAGTCAGACAGCCCTGTACAGTGGCATGTGAGCCTGGTGGCTGATTGTGGATTCATTGGTTTGCAACTGAGTTGGTTTGTCTGCCCAGTGTGCCCTAGGCCTGGCAGCTGATCACAAACTCATTGGATTACAATTGAATATTTCAGTCGAGCCCAGTGGCTCCTGAGTCTAGTGGCTGATAACAGATTTATTTATTTACATATGAATCTGTCCCACCAAGATGGACCTGAGCTGGCAGCTGATCCATTGGATTACAATTGAACCTTTCTGTCTAGCCCAGGAGGGCCTGAGTTTGGTTCATTGATTTACAACTGAATCTGTCTATCCAACCAAGCTGCTTCTGAGCCTGGTGGTGGATCACAGACTGACAGGATTACAATTGAATCAGTCTTTCCAGCCTAGCAATTCATTAGTTTAGCAGCCGATCAGTCTGACTGGATTACAAAGAAACCTAAAAATGGGACAACAAAAAAAGTCAATCATTGAAAGGAAGGGAGGAATCTCCAGAAAGTTCACTAAATGAAACAGAGGCAGGCAAGCTATCAGATATGGAATTCAAAAAAATGATGATAAAGAAGCTCAATGAGCTTAGCCAGGTCAAAGAAAACTACAAACAACTCCAGGAGATCTACAAACAACTCCAGGGGAACTACAAACAACTCCAGGGAAGCTACAAGGAACTTACTGAGAACTACACCAGCATTAAAAAGGACATAGAAACTATCAGTAAGAGCCAGGAGAAAATGAAGAATACAATTTCTGAATTGAAGAATACAGTAGAAGGAATCAATAGCAGGCTAGAGGAAGCAGAGATTCAGATCAGCCAGTTGGAGGACAACTTAGAAAAATATTCCAAGACAGTGCAAGAAAATGGAAATAGACAAACCAGGATGAAGATGTTTTTAAAAAGCTGCAGGACAACATGAAACACAATAATATCTGTATTATAGGATACCAAAAAGAGAAGAGAAACAAGGTATGGAAAACCTGTTCAAAAAAGTAATGATAGAAAATTTCCCTAACATGATGAGTGAAAATGTTACTCAAGTTCAGGAAGCAGAGAAGGTCCCAATGAGGATGAATCCAACAGACCCACTCCAAGGCACATAATAATTAAGATGGCAAATTTCAAAGACAAAGAGAATCCTGAAATAATCAAGAAAGAAACAGCAAATAACATATAAGAGGGCTTCCATAAGGTTATCAAATGATTATTCAACAGAAACAATACAAGCCAGAAGGGAATGGCAAAAAATATTCCAAGTAATGGAAAACAAAGGCAAGCAACCAAGAATACCCTACCTAGCAAGGTGCTCATTCAAGATAGAAGGAGAAATAAGGAGTTTCCCAGACAAAAGAAGACTAAAAGAATACATCTCTACCAAACCGCATTGCAAGAAATGTAAAAGGGACTGCTTTAAAAAGAGGAAGAAACAGAGAGAGAGAGAGAGGAACACAGGCATAGGGGGAGAAAATGGCAATGAATAAGTTTCTATCAATAATAAACTTAAATGTAAATATATTTAAATTGTCAATCAAGAGATATAGGATAGTTGAATGGATAAGAAAACATGATCAACATATAGGTTGTCTTCAAGAGACCAACCTCATAACAAAATATTGACACAGATTGAAAGTGAAGGGATGGAAAAATATATATTAAGCAAATGGACATAAAAAAAAAAGGCTGGAGTAGCAAAACTTGTTTCAGAAAAAACAGATTTTATGATGAAGGACATTAAAAGAGAAAAATAAGGAAATTTCATCATACTTAAGGGAACAATCCATCAATAAGATAAACCTCTGGTAAACATATGTACACCAAATATAGAATCTCCCAAATATATAAGGACAATCTTGGAGGAATTCAAGAAGCATAGACAGCAACACAATAGTAGTAGGGGATTTTAATACCTCATTATCAACAATGGGCAGATGTTCCAAACAAAAATCACCAAGGATATTGTGGCATTGAACAACAATCTAGAGGAAATGGACTTAACTTATATATAATGAACCTTTCACCCAAAAGAAGCAAAATACACATTACTTTCAAATGCACATGGAGCATTCTCTGAGAATGTTCCACATGTCAAGATCACAAGACAAGCCTCCACAAGAGGAAAATTGAAATTATACCGGGCATCTTCTCAGATACAATGGCTTGAAACTAGAAACCAACCTCAGGAGAAAAAATCCAAAACACTCTAACTCATGGAGACTGAAAAAACATTCCTTTCTTTAAAGATTTTATTTATTATTTTTAGAGAGGGGGGAAGGGAGAGGCAGAGAGGAAGAAATACGTCAATGTATGGTTGTCTTTCACCTGCCTACAGCTACATACCTGGTTGGAGGCCTGGATTGCAACCTTGTTATGTTCCCTGGCCAGGGAATTGAACCAGTGACCTTTGGGTTCACAGGCTGGCACCCTAACCACTGTGCCACCAGCCAGGGCAGAATAATATGCCTTTAAGTAAGGAATAAGTAAACAATTAGATCAAAGATGAAATTAAAAATTTTTGGAAACAAATGACAATTAATAAAAAACAGTCAAAAACCTATGGGATACAGCAAAGGCAGTCCTCAGAGGCAAATTCAAAGCAATACAGGCCTACCTAAAAAGCATAGAAGAAGCTTATACAAACAACCTAATCATAAAGCTGCAAGAACTAGAGGAGTAACAACAAATAAAGCCCATAACAAATAGAAGGAAGGAAATAATCAAGATCAGAGGAGAATTAAATAACTTAGAGACTAAAATTACAATTCAAAGGATTAATCAATATTATAGCTGATTCTCTGAAAAAATAAAAATTGATAAGCCTTTCACCAGATTCATCAAGAAAAAGAGAAAGTGGACCTAAACAAACAGAATCAGAAATGACAGAGGAGAAATCACATCTGATACTTCAGAAATACAAAAGATTGTAAGAAATTACTACAAACAACTATATGACAAGAAATATGACAACCTGAGTGAAATGGACAAATTTCTGGAAATATATAATCTACCAAAGCCGAATCCAGAAGAAGGATAAATCTTGAATAGACCAATAACAACTGAAATTGAATAAGTAATCAAATGTATCCCAAAGTACAAGAGCCCTGGACCAGATGACTACACAAGTTTACCTGAATTTTACCAAATCTGGAATTTTACCAAACATTTAGGGAAAAGCTAACTCCTATCCTTCTCAACCTATTCTAATAAATCCAAGAAGAGGGAAGACTCCAAAACTCTTTCTATGAGGCCACTATTATTCTAATCCCAAAACCAGGTCAAGACACAACTAAGAAAGAAAACTATAGGCCAATATCTCTGATGAATATAGATGTTAAGATTCTCAACAAAATATTGGTCAACCAGATCCAGCAATACATTAAAAAGATCATACACCTTGATCAAGTGAGTTTCACCCCAGGGATGAAAAGATGGTACAACAAATCAATAAATGTAGTACACCACATAAATAAAATGAAAGCCAAGAACCATGTCATCATATCAATATATGCCAAAAAAGCATTTGACAAAGTACAGCAACCATTTATGATAAAAACACTCAGCAAAATGGGAACAGAAGGAGCATACCTCAACATAATAAAGGCCATATATGAAAAACCTGAAGCCAACATCATACTCAATGGGCAAAAACTAAAAGCTTTCCCCCTAAGATCAGGAACAAGATAAGGCTATCCACTTTCTCCACTTCTAGTCAACATCGTTCTGAAAGTTCTAGCCATAGCTATCAAAGAAGAAAAAGGAATCAAAAGTATCCAAATTGGAAAGGAGGAAATCAAACTGTCATTGTTTGCAGATAACATGATAGTGTATATAGAAAACCTAAGAGACTCCACCAAAAGCCTACTCAACCTAATAAGCAAATTTAGCAAAATTACAGGCCATAAAGTCAATATTCAGAAATCAAAAGCATTTTTGTATACCAATAATGAAACATCAGAGATAGAAGCTAGAAAACAAATCTCATTTACCATAGCAACAAGAAAAATAAAGTACTTAGAAATAAACTTAACCAAGGAGGTAAAACACCTGTACTCAGAAAACTATAAAACACAGAAGAAAGATATTAAGGAAGATACAAATAAATGAAAGCATTATATCCCATGTTCATAGGTGGGAAGAATTAACATCATTAAAATGTCCATACAGCCTGCGAACCCAAAGGTCGCAGGTTCGATTCCCCATCCAGGGCACATAACAAGGTTGCAAACCAGGTATCCAGTCAGATCTGTGGCTGGAGTCAGGTGAAAGGCAACCATACATTGATGTCTCTCTCCCTCTATGCCTCTCTCCCTTCCCCTCTTTCTAGAAATAATTAAATAAAATCTTTAAAAAAAATGTCCATACTACCTAAAGCAATCTATAGATTCAATCCAATCCCAATTAAAATACATCACAGAAATAGAAAAAATACTTCAAAAATTTAGATGGAGCCAAAAATACCCACAAATAGACAAGGCAAGCTTAAGAAAGAAGAACAAGGTAGGAGGAATCACAATATCAGCTGTCAAACTATACTATAAGGCTACTGTCATCAAAACAGTCTGGTACTGTCATAAGAATAGACATATAGATCAATGGAACACAATAGAGAGCCCAGAAATAAACCCAGGACTCCATGGTCAATTAATATTCCACAAAGGGAAAGAAACATAAAAGGAAGTAAAAACAGCTCTTCAACAAGTGGTATTGGGAGAACTGGACAACAACATGCCAAAAAAAAAAAAAACAAACTAGACCACCAATTTACACCATACATCAGAATAAACTCAAGATGGATAAAGGACTTAAATATAAGCAGTGCCACCATAAAGATCCTGGAGGAAAATATAGGCAGCAAAATTTTAGATATCCTATGCAGAAATATGTTTACTGATACTTCACAAAGGGTAAAGGAAATCAAGGAACAAATCAACAAATGGGTTATATCAAATTGAAAAGTTTCTGTTCAGCTCAAGAAAATACCAGCAAAATTCAAAGGGAACCAACTGTATGGGAAAATATATTTACCAATGATACCTCAGACAAGGGTTTGATCTCCACAATATATAAAGAACTTATGCAACTCAACACCAGGGAGACAGATAGCCCAATTCAAAAATGGGCAAAGGAACTGAACAGACAACTGTCTGAGAAGGACATACGAATGGCCCATAGGCATATGAAAGAATGCTCAACACCACTAGCCAGTAGAGAGACACAAATTAAAACCGCAATAAGATACCACCTCACACCTGTCAGAATGGCAATCATCAACTAATCAACAAACAACAAGTGTTGGCAAGGATTTAGGGAAAAGGGAACCCTCGTGCACTGCTGGTGGGAACGCAGGCTAGTGCAGCCACTATGGAAAATGGTATGGAATTTCCTTAAAAAACTACAAGTGGAACTGTGTTTTGATCCAGCAATTCTACTACTAGGACTATACCTGAAGAACCCTGAAACACCAATTTATGAGCACCTATGTACCCCTATGTTCATAGCAGCACTATTTACAATAGCCAAGTGCTGGAAACAGCCTAAGTATCCATCAGTGGATTATTGGATCAAAAAACTTTGGTACATTTACACAATGGAATACTACACAGCAGAAAGAAAGAAGGAATTCCTACCCTTTGCAACAACATGGATGGAACTGGAGACATTATCTTTAGTGAAATAAGCCAGTCAGTGAAAAGCAAATATCATATGACCTCACCCATTACAATATACTAATGAACAAAACAAACAAGTAAAACAGAACCAGATGTAAGAATACAAATAATATACCTTCCATAGGCTGAAGGGAGGGGGAGGAGGGACAAATAAGCTAAAAAGGGGAGCAGTTTAGTCAAGGAACTAGTATGGAAGAACCATGGACATGGACATGAAGTTGGATTGACTTTGTGTTGGAGTGGGTTGGTGGTGAAGAGGAGAGAGGGAAGGGGAAATGGAATGGATGTAATACAACAACAATAAAATTAAATTAAAAATAAATAAAATATAAAGACTGACCCTCCAATACACATTAAAATTCAATTTAACTCAGCAAATTAGTATATGCATGGTTTCATATTAAATGTATTATGGGTAAAACACTTGGCCAGGCAACAGTGTTTCATATTTTCCTTATCTCTGTATAGCATATTGTTTGCTTTCATCTTCAACTTTTAAAAAATAAGTTGCTTATTCATAATATCTGGGAATGAATAATATAGAATTCAAACTTTACATTTTTTTCTGTCAATAATTACTCAAGTGTAAGGATGAGTAATGGGCTCTGAAACTTCAAAAGATTATGTTTCATAGTAGAAATTGCTGCTAGGTGGTAAAATTTATTTATTTTTGAATACATTATTTTTTCTGCCTGAACTGATAAGATGAACAATGTTTTATTTCATCCAACAGAATACCTCTCTCTCTTCTTGGAGGGGTAAAGTCCTATATAAACAATGAAGAATTAAGCTATGGAAGAAATTAAGTCTAATTTTAAAGGAAATGTCCTCATAATTGTGTAGCTTGTGGTTTTCAGAATGGACTCCCAGAGCACCTTGGACACATCTCAACTCCCAGGTTCTTTTTTTTTTTTTTAATTTTATTGTTGTTGTATTACATCCATCCCCTTTTCACTCCCCTCTGTCCCCCTCCCCATCCACCCATTCCCCCCAAAGTCAATCCCACCTGTTGTCCATGTCCATGGTTCCTTTATACTAGGTTCTTGTCTAAACTGCACCCCTTCCTTGCCTCTGCCTCCCCCCTCCCCCTAACCCCCTTCCCCCTGACCACTGAAGG
Source organism: Noctilio leporinus (assembly GCA_004026585.1). Lineage (NCBI taxonomy): Eukaryota > Metazoa > Chordata > Mammalia > Chiroptera > Noctilionidae > Noctilio > Noctilio leporinus. The sequence goes on along the minus strand of PVIW01006051.1, from coordinate 70,606 downwards.
CCTATTCATATATTCATATATTGGTTCTGTTTTGCTTGTTGTTAGTTTTGTTCATTAGTATCCTGTAATAGGTGAGATCATATGGTATTTGTCAACTCCCAAGCTCTTTTACATGAAGGCCTGTGCAATGAGCCTCTCAGCCCCATACTCATATACAACAAAAGATTCATTGAAAAAATAAAATCCACTCACCACAGGCATATGAGTATATATCAAATGCTGTATCTTTCTATAAGGTTCTTGGCCAAGAGTAATTTTTTTTAAATATTTATTAAAATATAGTTGGCACCCAATATTGTATTTGTTTCAGGTGTATAGTAGAGTGATTTGACATTTATATACCTCACGAAGTCCTCACCTTGAAAAGTCTAGCTGGATATACTGCTTTCTCATACAAATTATAAAATGACTAAACTTTTTTCATAAATGACACACACACACACACACACACACCCCGAATACCAAACTCAGGATCAGAACATTTCTGAGTTTAAATCTGAGTTGTGTTGCCCATGATGTGTTAGCACTAAACTACTGCTATTGCACCTTATATTTATTGACAAAGACTTAAAAAAAGAAAGAAAATCAAAGAGAAATATTTACGTATTTTAGCAAGGAGCCATTATTTCTGGGAAAACCAGAGAAAAAGATGCAGTTGGCCTTTGAATAAAGTAAGGGTAGAATGTGGTTTGCAGGGATAAAAACTATGTGGTAAAAAATAAAAATAAAAATAAAAAAAAACTCAGTGTTAAGTCATAGGAGTTTGGTCTTATGGAATTATGAATTAAAGAAGAGAGATGATAAACTATGAGATCCAAATGAAAGAAGCCAGATACAGAAGGCTATATATTGTGATTTCATTTATATGAAATATCCAGAGAAGGCAAAGCTATAGACACAGAAAGCGATTAGTGATTACTGGGGACTACATAAGAGCAGAGGATGAGGATTCTTTGTGAGGTAATAAAAAATAGTCCAGAATCAAATATTGATGATACTTGAACCACTCTGTAAATGTCTTAAACCACTGAATTATACACTTTGAAATGGTAAATTTTATAGTGTGTGTATTATATCTTAATTATTTAATGTTCTTTTAAAAATTATGAGCTCAAATGGGTAAATCTGGGCCCTTGTAAAACCAGTGAAGAGCTGAAATAAGAAGCAAAAGACAGAGTTAGTTAAACAGGGATCTTGTTCTCAGCTTTGGGTTTTTCTTCCCCTTGAGTAGATGATCCATATTTTATTATTCTTTCTTTCTCTCTGCAAAATTAAGCACAGTGTTATGCAAAACATGTGCTTAAAGAAACTCTTGGTTAACTGGCAATTGATTGAATTATGATGGCCAACATCATGAGCTGTCTTTGCAATGATTATCAAGATGATAAAGCTATTCCTTCTGCTCCTTCTCTTTACCGTCACTACAATCTCATGTAGAAACTCTTATCTTTCTGATCTGATGTTACAATATAGTATTATCATGTAAAGTTTAGTCTGAGCACAATGAAGATTGCCTAATTTTCTAGAATTGTTATTTTTACAAATAACCTTGGACTTACATTTTCAAATTAATGTTCTGTCTTTTAGTTCCTTATTAAATGAAAAAGGCTTAAAATTCATAAGACTCATTCATTCAGTTATATTTTTTATTTGTACTATGATCATTTTAGTAGGAAATAGAAAGACTAGTTGGAAAGCAGACTAAAATAACTATAGGTTTTGGGTTTGCAATAAAGAGAATGTGTTTAGGTAATGCATAGGAACCACAATGAAGAAAACTGGTAACATTGTAGAAAAACATGCCTTTTACCTATAGGAATATACATCATAAAAGTTTTGAGAATTACCGTGGGGCTATCTTTTTCAGAGAACACAGAAAAGCTTACCTGTATCTTTTTAAAAAGATTTTATTTATTATTTTTAGAGAGAGAAGTAGGGGGAGAGAGGCAGAGAGGGAGAGAAACATCAATGTATGGTTGCCCTTCACCTGCCTCAGCTACAGACCTGGCTGGAGACCTGGCTTGCAATCTGGTTATATGCCCTGACTGGGAATCAAACCAGCAATCTTTGGGTTCACAGGCCAGTTCCTTATTCACTGTGCCACCAGCCGGGGCACTTACTTGTATCTTGATGTTACAGAAAGACATTATGACCTTATTTTACAGACAGAAAATAAATAGGGTAAGAAATGTTAAAAGGCTCTCCTCTATTGTCCTCTTTCAAATAATGAAGACGCAATTAGTAAAGACTGTTATGCTGATTAAGTGTTTGCATATTAGAAATGCAAAGTCCTTGGAGAAGTGTCTGATGCATTGTAATCATTCAAGAAATACTACATATGAATATAATTGTATTTCCACTGCTAGATGGCGAATACCTGAAATTAAAAATGAAAAATACAATGTATGGAGCAAAGCCATGGAGAAAGCATGCTCATAGCACTATACATACCTGCAGCAATGTATGAGCCTCCCCCGGCTTTGTAAAGAAGGTGACTTGTGAAGGGGGCTGCACAGATGATCAAAAAGCTTGCGGTCACCACAGCGACTACCCCCAGGAGCATTAGGACTGCCCAGAAACCACGGTAAACTGGAGACCCCAAGATAAAAGTAGAAAAAAAACACACACATTTAGGTTTTGAACACAACAGATTGTGACATAGTGAGTTTCTTGCCTCTTCATTTTTCTAACTTCAGCCATAGCACTGCCAAGTAGCGTTAACAGACTATGGGCCCTGATTTATCTTTATATGGAAACCTTATCAGAGACTTTGGACTCAGTGAAGTCAACCTTCGGTCAACTCATGCTAGGGGTTTGCCCCAGACATATGCTTAATATAATGTGGGAGCTCAATTTTCTGACCAGATTTTCCATTTTAGATGTGGCAACACCTAGAGTTCTAGAAAGAATTTTCAGTGAAAAGTACCCACTGAGTCACTCACTTACGGGTAATTTCATACCAAATGTACAAAAAAATTAAAGAAATTTGCATTTATAAACACTGCCAGTTACCTCCTAATAAGATACAGTTTATAATAAAAATAGCAAGCAAAAAATTTTTTTAAGTTGTAAACAGATTGTGATTTTAAATTAGATATATCTAAGGTTTATTATTTTCTTTTAATATTTGTTTTTTTTATAGATTCAAAATGAGAAGTTACAATAATCTCTTATCTAAGGACCAGAAAGTTTGAATTAATGGATGCAACTGGTGAGAAATTGATTGTGGTTTTGGTGAAATGTTCACAGTAATTAAATAAAGATGAATCCTAATGATAGATTTTGAACAGTATAATTACTGATCTATTAAGCAAATTTATCATTTCCCAAAAGGTAAAACACTAAAATAAATTCATTTTGGTGCAAACAAGGGAAAGCTCAATAAAACATATCAAAATTATAAGTTTATGTAAATATTAAAACTTTATCATAAACCAAATAATTTTTTTTCTTAGCAAGTCCATATAGCAAAGAAATAAGTGGACTCTTAGAGAAGAATGGCTGGGAAGATGGGAATTTGAGGAGTCACTGCAGTTAAAGAAGAAAGAAATTCTGTGTCCATAACTGAACCTTGAAGATAGGACTGAAAGGCCTGCATTTACCTCATGTATCAATGCTGTTGATTTTCATTCACATCATTTACTTTATTGTCTATTACAGAGCAGTTCTTTGGCAAGTACTAGGAAAACTAATTAATAAGAGGCTGCCTGTGGAACTCAGAGCCTATTCCGTCATTCCTATGATCACAATGAAATGACAAATGTGGCACTTCATAATAAAATGACAATTAACTAACTGAGAACTCTGGAAAGTAAACAACAGCAAATGGATTAAGGAAGGAGCTCAAATCTGTAGCTGAGATCAACTGAGCTACAAAGACCCTTCCAGGTTTTTCCATTTTTCTCCTCCTGGATTTGTCCTGAAGGCAAGTCAAATTGGGAACTTTGTAAAAAGTGCAAACAGAAAATAATGAAACCAAACAAATTTTAAAATGCCATAGTTAAGGTGATCATTCTGGTTCTAGAAGCAGGATAAAGGGTCTCTACAAGCAAAAGTATGAGGGAAATACTCATGTTTACTTTTCTTTTTTATTCTCCCAGTCCTGCCTCAAGTCCAGATTCAAAAATAAATCTGCAGCCCTTGCGGGATAACTCACTTGATTGGAGTGTGTGCTGTAAATTACAACACTGCTGGTTGATTGCCAGTTAGAGCACCTACCTAGGTTACAGGTTGTACCCTGGGTCAGGGTGCATAAGAGAGACAGCAGATCGATTTTTCTCTCTCACTTTGAAGTTTCTCTCCTTCTCTCTCTGCCTTCTTTCCCCTCTGTCTAAAATCAATAAGCATGTCCTCTGGTGGGGATTAAAGAAACAATAACACCCCAGCAGGTGGCACAGTGGGTAAGGTGCTAGCCTACAAACCCAAAAGTTGCTGATTTGATTCCCAGTCAGGGCACATAACCAGGTTGCAGGCCAGGTCTCCAGCCAGGTCTGTAGCTGGAGGCAGGTGAAATGCAACCATACGTTGATGTCTCTCTCTCCCTCTCTGCCTCTCTTCCTTCCCCTCTCTCTGAAAATAATAAATAAAAACATTTTAAAAAACACAAACAAAACAAAATTAAAAAAAAAAAAAAAAAAAAAGCAATTAACAACTAAAAGTACGTCTGCACTGCTACCCCAGTGGAAACATGGACATTTGTAATCCCAAATGATGATTCAATCCTTTGGATAAGAATTTGATCCCCATTGTGCAAAAACTCAGAGAATCACCATTACATTTTCTCTTTCCCGTGCTGCTTTGCATTATGGTGCAATTGTGTGGACTATGCCAGAGCAAGGGAGGCCAAACTCTGAATGCACCCAAACTTTCTTGCCAGAAAAACTGGGTCAAATGTTCCTAGAAGCCAAAAGATATAGGCAAAACCCCATAGATAAGAGAGAATTGGAGAAGGGAATCTATTTGTGTGTTCAAACCTACATAAATAATGAACTCATTCCTCAAGTTGCCCAAGTATAGAAAATGCCCAGAGAAGTACAATGAAAGCTTTAAGAACTTAACTACAGTCTTTAGTGATAAAAATCACCCAAAATCCAGAGAAAACCTTGAGTGGTTAATGCCCCATCAGATCCAAATAGCATAGAAACAACTAAAAATTAAATTGACATTGAAACTAGCATGATAGAAGAAAAGAATAGATCATACAGTTTGAATGCCTGTTCAAAAAACACGTCAATATTTGCCAGAGAATTTAAACAGTGTGCAGAACCTCACAATGTAATCTTCAAAATGCAAAATTACTTGATACCCAAACAACTATGAAAATATGACCAATTCTCAAGGGAAGAAGCAATCAGCACAAGTCAGTCCAATGTTTCAGATGTGTGAATTAGTAAACAGACTTTAAAGCAGCTATTAGAAGCAAAAGATATTGGTGCAGAAAGAATATTCATAGACATAATTCCTGAAAACTTTCCAAACTTGGTGAAAGATAGATTTAGAGATTTAAGGAACTCCACAAACTCCAGAAAAGATAAATGCAAAAGAATCATCTCAGACATATAATAAAATGACTAAAACTATGGACAAAGAAAAAGTCCTGAAACCAGCCAGACTAGGGGTAGGGGGTGGGAATGAAATATTAAATATATGCACCAACAGTTCCAAGGACTGAAAGTTTCTCATGAGAAATTATGGTGGCCAAAAGACAGTGGGGCCCTGACCAGATAGCTCAGGTCAGAGCATCATCCCAAACACCAAAGGGTTGCAGGTTTGATTCCTGGGCAGGGCACACACCTAGTTGCAGTTCAATCCCTGGTCAGGGTGCATACAGGAAGCAACCCATCAACGTTTTTCTCCACGCCCCCCACCACTCTCTCCTTTTCTCTCTCTCTAAAATCAATAAATATCCTCAGATGAGGATTAAAAAAAAAGAGAAGAAGACAACACTTCTGGAACTTTAAGGTGCCAGAAGAGAAAACCTAGCTACCTAAAATTCTACTTCTAATAAAAATGTCTTTGAGAATCAAAGATGGTGACCGAGTAGAGAGCAGTGCTAATGGTGTTCTCAAGTACCAGAGCAGCTGGAGGATAGGATAGGGAGTGCAAGACGTCTTCAGGTCCCTAAGAATTGGAGCTGTCAGCATCTGGACTCAGGGGAGCACAGCCCAGAGGCAGGAGAGACCTACAGGAGAGCAGCTGAGACAGTTCCAAACCAGCCAGTGGGCCCAGGTCAGCTCTGGGCAGTGGCGGCTCTACCCAGAGGGGTGTGTTTAACTGAAGCCAGCTCCAGGCTCCCTGGAAACTAGAAATCTGAACAGTGAAGTGTGGGAAGCAAGGGCAAACACCGGAGGGGAAGGAGGAATTGAACTCGTGCAGGGGAGGGACTGTGTGAGAACCTTACTCCAGAGACTGAGGGAGAGGAAGCTCCTTCCAGGACATAGGCTGAGAAGAAGAGACCTGCTGGGAGCAGGAGCAGGGGAGCAGGGAAGTGCACCAGCTGGGGCGGCAAGAGGGCCGAAAATGGTACTGCTGGGCCAGCTGGGAAACAGCAGCTTGAAGCTCCTGCGAGGGGGGAGGCCCAGCCCTGCGCACCCACACAGGCCCCCAGGATCCCGAGGAAACTCTAAACTGCAAGCCGGGAACTTGTAGCTGGGGCAACTGACCCATCGTGCGACAAAGGCCGCACTGCAGACACGCTGGGAGGAGCGCATCACAGAGGAAGCATGAAGGACTCCTCGGAGAGCTGGTCTGCCTGTAAGATTGGCTCTCACCCTGGGGAGCTGGGCAGTGTTGGCAGATCCCAGGCACTGTTGGCAGACGGTGTCTGCCTGCTCCGGGAGCTACAAGGGCAGGGCCAGTCATCACAGAAACCGAGCTTGCAGGCTGCCCTGCAGGGGTGCCAGGTGCCCATCAAAAGCAGGAACCTCTGCCAGGAGTTGGAGGGGGTACCCTGCGGGCCCCAGAACACCAGCAGCCCAAAAACCCAGCTAGGTTACTGAACGCCCAGCCTACCTGGAGGCTGACATTCGGAATCAGCCCTGACTGTGACAATCATAGGCCCAGCCACTCCAAGACCAGCTAGACTGTAGACTGCAGAGACCTGACCAAGAAAAGCAGGCAGACTCAGAAAATGGATTGCTGATAATCTCAAGCACCTGAGTTATACCAAGAGTTACATGAACTATTAATCCCCAACATATCCTTTTCAAAAGTTACTTCTCACATATTTTTAATCCCCGCCCCCATCTCAATCCACCTAAATACCCAAGACCCTCCCCCTACTCTTGTTTTAAAGTCTACTCACTCTCTGGCTACAACACATTCCCAGTCCTCAATCTAAGTATTCCTCCCTTCCTCAGCCACCTAAATCCTTTCTTTATTCTTTACTTTCTTCCTTTTTCTTTTTTCTTTTTCCTTCTTTTTTTTTTTTTTTTTTTTTCTTTTCTTTTCTTCCTGTTAAAGCCCACAGCTCCTAACTCCACCTGGACCAATCAGAGATCATAAAGGGTGAACAGCCACCTAAACCCTTTCTTTTTTAATATTAGTTTTTCTTTTTCTTGTTATTTTTTCCTTTTTTTTTTCTTCTTTTATTTTTTTTAATTTGATTTTTCTCTGCTATAAGCCCAAGGTCCGGGCTCCACCTGGACCAATCAGGTATCATTAAGGGTGAACAGCCACCTAAACCCTTTTTGCTTATTTTTTACACACACACACACACATATATATATATATTTCTTTTTTTGTCTGCTATAAGCCAACAGGTCCTGGCTCCACCTGGACCAATAAGGGACCACTAAGGGGGAACAGGGAGGCAGATGTGGCAACTATATACATAGGCTTACATTGTTCACTCATACTTGAGGCTTTCTGATTCTTCATCTCCTCATTTTTGTGAGAAAGGATAGAAGAAGCGTCTTGACAGGAAGGAAAGGAACAACATACACAACCAATCAAGAATACAACCTGACAGCCCAAATAAAGGCCACACCAAGAACAAGTGGAGAAAATCGGGGAGGCTACAACATTGAACTCCACAAATCTCCTAACACAGAATGGTGCTCAACTAAGGCAAGGAAGCAAAACAGATTAATCCAAGGAAAAAACAAAAAACAAAAAGCAAGCAACAACAGACACCCAAAATGGGGAAAAAAAGAATTAGTCCATCACCAAAAGGAAAGGAAGAAGCCCCAGAAAGACCACCAAATGAAACAAAGGCACACAAAATATCAGATAAGGAATTCAAAAGAATGATTATAGAGAAGCTCAATGAGCTTAGCCAGCTCAAAGAAAACTATAAACAACTCCAGAGAAGTTACAAGGAACTTATTGAGAGCTACGACAGCATGAAAAAGGACATAGAAACTATCAATAAGTGCCAGGAGGAAATGAAGAATACAATTTCTGAATTGAAGAATGCAGTAGAAGGAATCAACAGTAGGCTAGAGGAAGCAGAGGACAGGATCAGTGAGTTGGAGGATAGTGTACAAGAGAATGAAAAAAGGCTGAACAAGATTGAAGAGGTTTTGAGAGAGCTGCAGGACAAGAAACGTAACATCTGTATCATAGGGATACCAGAAGAAGAGAAAGAAGGAATGGAAAACCTGTTCAAAAAAGTAATAATATAAATTTTCCCTAACATTATGAGGGAAAATATTAATCAAGTTCAGGAAGCACAGAGGATCCCAATTAAGATCAACCCAAACAGATCAACACCAAGGTACATTATTATTAAAATGGTTAATTTAAAAGACAAAGAGAGAATTCTAAAAGCATCAAGAGAGAAACGACAAATAACATATAAGGGGGCTCCAATTGGGCAATCAAATGATTATTCAACAGAAACAATTCAAGCCAGAAGGGAATGGCAAAAAGTATTTCAAGTAATGGTAAACAGCCCTGACTGGTGGCACAGTAGGTAAGGCACCGGCCTGCAAACCAAAGGGTTGCTGGTTTGATTCCCAGCCAGGACACATAACCAGGTTGCAAGCCAGGTCACCAGCTAGGTCAATAGCTGGAGGCAGGTGAAAGACAACCATACATTGATGTTTCTCTCCCTTTCTCCCTCCCTCCCTGTGCTTCTCTCTGAAAATAATGAATAAAATATTTTTTAAAAAAAGTAATGGTAAACAAAGGCCTGCAACCAAGAATACTCTACCCAGCAAGGCTTTCATTCAAGATAGAAGGAGAAATAAGGAGTTTCCCAGAAAAAATTAATAAAAGAATACATCTCTACCAAACAAGCTTTGTAAGAAATGCTAAAGGGTCTGCTTTAAAAATAAACAAATAAATAAATAAATAAAATGAAGAAACAGAGAAAGCCAAAGAGGAAGAGATACAAAGAGAGAAAATGGCAATGAATAAGTATCAATCAATAATACACTTAAATGTAAATGGATAAAATGCACCAATGAAAACGCATAGGGTAGCCAAATGGATAAGACAACATGACCCACAAATATGCTGTCTTCAAGAGACCCACCTCAGAACAAAAGATCGACACAGATTGAGAGAGAAGTGATGGAAAAATATATATCAAGCAAATGGACATGAAAAAAAAAGCTGGAGTAGCAATACTGATTTCAGACAAAATAGATTTTAAAATGAAGGCCACAGAATGGGACAAAGAAGGATATTATATAATACTTAAGGGAACAATCCATCAAGAAGAAATAACTCTGATAAACATATACGCACCCAAAATAGGAGCTCCAAAATATATAAGGAAAATCTTGGAAGACTTTAAGAAAGATATAGACAGCAACACACTAATAGTAGGGGATTTTAATACCCCACTATCAACAACAGACAGATCTTCCAAACAAAAAATCCCCAAAGATGTTGTGGCATTGAACAACACTCTAGAGGAAATGGACCTAACTGATGTATACAGAGTCTTTTCCCCCAAAGAAGCAAAATACACATTCTTTTCAAATGCACATGGATTATTCTCCAAGATAGACCACATGGTATGTCACAAGACAAGCCTCCACAAATACAGGAAAATTGAAATCATACAAAGCATCTTCTCAGATCACAATGGCTTGAAGCTAGAAACCAATCTCAAGGGAGAAAAACAAAAATTCTCTAACTGATGGAGACTGAATAACATGCTTTTAAGCAATGAATGGGTTGAAAATGAGATCAAAGAGGAAATCAAAAAGTTCCTGGATACAAATGACAATGAACACACAACAGCCCAAAACCTATGGGATACAGCAAAGGCAGTGCTTAGAGGGAAATTTATAGCAATACAGGCCTTCCTAAAATGGTCACAAGAGTTTATAAAAACAACCTAACCATAAAGCTGCAAGAACTAGAGGAGCAACAACAAACAAAGCCCAGAGCTAGTAGAAGGAAGGAAATCATCAAGATCAGAGCAGAACTAAATAACTCAGAGATTCAGACTACAATTCAAAGAATCAACAGGTCCAGGAGCTAGTTCTTTGAAAAAATAAACAAAATTGACAAGCCATCCAGACTCATCAAGAAAAAAGAGAAAAAGAACCCAAATAAACAGAATCAGAACTGAAAGAGGAGAAATCACAACTGATACTTCAGAAATACAAAAGATTGTAAGAAATTACTACAAACAACTATACGACAAAAAATATGACAACCTGGATGAAATGGACACATTTCTGGAAATGTATAATCTACCAAAACTGAACCCAGAAGAAGCAGAAAGCCTGAATAGGCTAATAACATCTAGTGAGATTAAAGAAGTAATCCAAAATCTCCCAAAGCACAAGAGCCCTGGACCAGATGGATACACAGCTGAATTTTACCAAACATTTATAGAAGAACTAACTCCTATCCTTCTCAACCTATTCCAAAAAATACAGGAAGAGGGAAGACTCCCAAACTCCTTCTATAATGACAATATTATTCCAACCCCAAAACCAGGGCAAGACACAACTAAGAAAGAAAGCTACAGGCCAATATCTCTAATAACATAGATGCTAAAATTCTCAACAAAATATTGGCCAACTGGATTCAGCAGTATATTACAAAGATCATACACCATGATCAAGTGGTTTCATCCCAGGGATGCAAGGATGGTACAACATTCATGAATCAATAAATGTAAAACACCACATGAACAAAATGAAATATAAAAACCATATGATCATATCAATAGAAGCTGATAAAGCATTTGAAAAAGTGCAGCAACCATTTATGATGAAAACCCCCAGCAAAATGGGAATAGAGGGAGCATACCTCAACATCATAAAGGCCATCTATGGGAAACTGGAAGCCAACATCATAATTAATGGACAAAAACTGAAAGCTTTCTCCCTAAGATCAGGAACAAGACAAGGCTGTCCACTTTTTCCACTTCTATTCAACATTGTCTTGGAAGTTCTAGCTATAGCCATCAGAGAAGAAAAAGGAACCAAAAGTACCCAAATTGGAAAGGAGGAAGTCAAACTGTCATTATTTGCAGATGATATGATAGTATACATACAAAACCTAATAGGCTCCCCAAAAAACTTACTCAACCTAATAAGCAAATTTAGCAAAATAGCTGGGTATAAAGTCAATATCCAGAAATCAAAAGCATTTTTGTATACCAATAATGAAACAACAGAAATAGAAGCAAAAAACAAATCCCATTTACCATAGCAACAACAAAAAAATAAAGTATCTAGGGATAAACTTAACTAAGGAGGAAAAAGACCTGTACTCAGAAAACTACAGAACAATGAAGAAAGAAATCAAGGAAGACACAAATAAATGGAAGCATATACCATGTTCATGATTGGGAAGAATGAACATCATTAAAATGTCCATACTACCCAAAACAATCTACAGATTCAATGCAATCCCAATTAAAATACCAATAGCAGACTTCACAGAAATAGAAAAATATACTTTAAAAATTAATATGGCGCTAAAAACACCCACGAATAGCCACAGCAATCTTGAGAAAGAAGAATAAGGTAGGAGGAATCACAATACTAGATATAAAACTATACTATATGGCTACTGTCATTACAACAGCCTGGTACTGGCATAAGAATAGACATATAGATCAATGGAATACAATAAAGAACCCAGAAATAAACCCAGGACTCTATGATCAATTAATATTTGACAAAGGGGGAAGGAACATCAAATGGAGTAAAAACAGTCTCTTCAACAAATGGTGTTGGGAGAACTGGACAGCAACATGCAAAAAGATAAAACTAGATCACCAACTTACACCATACACCAGAATAAACTCAAGATGGATAAAGGATTTAAACATAAGCAGTGCCACCATAAAGGTCCTGGAGAAAAAGAAAGGCAGTAAACTTTTGGATATCCTATGCAAAAATGTTTACTGATTCTTCACCAAGGGCAAAGGAAATCAAAGAACAAATCAACAAATGAGACTATATCAAATTGAAAAGTTTCTGTTCAGCTAAAGAAAATATGAGCAAAATTCAAAGGGAACCAACTGTATGGGAAAACATAATTGCCAATGACACCTCAGACAAGGGTTTGATCTCCAAAATATATAAAGAACTAATGTGACTCAACACCAGGGGGACAGACAGCCCAATTAAAAAATGGGCAAAGGACCTGAACAGACAACTCACTGAGGAAGATATACAAAGGGCCCAGAGGCATATGAAAGAATGCTCAACATCACTAGTCATCAGAGAGATGCAAATTACAACCATCTCACACCTGTCAGAATGGTAGTCATCAACAAATCAACAAACAACAAGTGTTTGTGAGGATGCAGGGCAAAGGGAACCCTCATGCACTGCTGGTGGGAATGCAGGCTGGTGCAGCCACTGTGGAAAACAGTATGGGGTTTCCTTAAAAAACTAAAAATGGAACTGCCATTTGATCCAGCTATTCCACTATTTGGACTATAACCAATGAATCCTGAAACTCCAATTCATAAGAATGTATGTACACCTATGTTCATAGCAGCACTATTTACAATAGCCAAGTGCTAGAAACAGCCTAAGTGCCCATCAGTGGATGATTGGACCTAAAAACTTTGGTACATTTATACAATGGAATACTATACAGCAGAAAGAAAGAAGGAACTTGTACCCTTTGCAACAACATGGATGGAACTGGAGAGTATTATGCTTAGTGAAATAAACCAGTCAGTGAAGGACAAATACCATATGATCTCACCCATTACAGGACAATAATGAACAAAACTAACAACAAGCAAAACAGAACCAAATATACGAATACAGTGAATAGTCCTTCAGTGGTCAGGGTGAAGGGGGTTGGGGGCAAGGGGGAGGCAGAGGCATGGAAAGGGAGCAGTTTAGACAAGAACCTAGTATCAAGGAACTATAGACATGGACATCACGTGGGATTGACTTTGGGGGGAGGTGGGTGGTGAAGAGGACAGAGCAGAGCAAAAATGGCATGGATGTAATACAATAAAAATGTTAAAACAATTTAAAATTATCTTTGATTAAAAAAAAAAAAAGAATCATTTCTCAGGTAGGCAAATAGAATTTCTCATAGCAGGCCTGCTCTCTAAAAGCATGTATATGGAATTTCTTTAGGTTGAAGGGAACTGATATCAGAGATCCCTTGAAACTTCAAAAATAAAGTAAGAGATGACAGAAAAGATGTATATCTGCATAGATATAGGAAACTATTTTTCTGACCTTAATTTATTTAAAATACATTTGAAAATTGAAATATAAAAAAATACACTGTCAGCATATTATAGTAATGAAAAAGGTTTTGGAATCAGAGTAATCCAAGAATTTATCATTTATACATGCATAACATTGAACCAGCTGAGTCTAAAAGAGCCATGGCATGCCAAGACCGTAGGCAAGCAAGAGGGCAGGAATTATGAATCAGGCTACAGAAAATGCAGGGAAAATAGGACTAGCCTCTCCACAGAGAGCAGTAGAGGGAGTGTAAGGGAGAGGAAACATCTGGTGAAGGAGAGCTAAAGAGAGCCAGACAGAAAGAGGATGAATATTCCCCAGAGCAGCTGTTATTACTGACAACTGCTAATTCCATTCCTTTTATTTGCTCTAGCAAAATAGCCACATGTTCGATTCTGAGTGCCCTGTAAATCTCAGGAGCAATAAATATACATTTAGGGAATGGGGGATCTGGCTGTCTAGAAAGTTGGGACCATACAGAAATTGCTTCCAAGTGAGATTCCTTATTGCAGTCACCGATCATGTGCTTTATTTTTCTTCCTGGGCTTAAACATTCATAATTGCATAACTTCAAAACTGTTTTAAAACTTTTTGAAATTGCCTGTTTCTTAGCTAATTATATTACTTAGTTTGCATACGCAGCCCACTTTGATTTCAAAATTAAAATGTTTAGTTGTAATGAAGAAATCATCTTGTGGAATTGGAGAGTTCTTTTACCACTTGAAATAAGTCTGAAGCCATCAGAAAATTTTCAACATAAAGTTAATTAAGTAATGTATTTGGGGGTCAAATATAATATTGGAGCCCCTCCACTTACTAATTTGTAACTCTGATGAACATCAGTTTTCTAATGTGAAAAACAATATCCTTCACCTAAGGTTATAGTAAAGATTGAGAAAATATATGAAAAGTAACATGCAGTAATTACTCTAATATATTTGTCATTATGATTATGTATCTTCTAATAACATGTTTTTGTTGGCAATGCAGTTGACACGTAAAATATAACTATCTATGCTCTGGCTAATGGCACAGGAGATAAGGCGCCAGCCTGCGAACCCAAAGGTCGCTGATTCGATTCCCCAGCCAGAGCACATAACCAGGTTGCAAGTCAGGTCTCCAGCCAGGTCTGTAGCTGGAGGCAGGTGAAAGGCAACCATACATAATGTCTCTCTCCTTCTCTGCCTCTCTCTCTACTTCTCTCTCTAAAAATAATAAAATATTTAAAAATAAATAAATAATAAAATAAAATATATATCTACTAATCTCATGGATCTAGGAAGGGAACATGCTTTCAGTTTAAATATATAGGATTGTAAAATTTTGGTGGGAAATACATTTTTGTTTGGTTAGGATATTTTTGTAGTTTATATTGTCTAAGACTCCTATGTCTCAAATGTGTTTCAGAAACAGTTTGTTTTCTTGTTCTTTGTATAAGCCCATTAGAACTGCAAGGCTGTCTCTTTGAAAGCTTTGGATTGGGCCAAGTGAAAACATCTCTAAAAGTCCATTTGTACCATTAAATACAATTCAATACTTAACTTAAACAATATTGAATTCTATTAGTTCCTATTAGAACATGAAGCAAGATTTACAATATAAGTGGATTTGCATGTACTTGATATCATCACAATTTGTATTAATCAAAAGAAAGCATTATCTGAATCTGTGTACAGCCAGAATAAATGGCTATTTTTAAGTAAATTAAGTTCTGCTGATTCTAGATAAATTAGTGAATTGATCTAACAAAGTGTTCCTTAGTCAAGTGAATGAACGCTGAGAATAAAAGACACCTCCTGAGAAGGGCTCCCAGTGTCTAAATGTGCTTGCATTTTTAAAAGAAAGCCTAGCAGCCACTTCTGCCCAGAGGTCTCTCACACAAGGTACATTTCACAGAAAAGCCTTTGCGCTGAACTGGCAGCCTGCACTGTGGTCCTGTCACCTCTGCCAGCCCTTTTAAAGGAGTTCCTAGAATCCTATTTATACCAATAGGAAGGAAGCTTTTTCACATCCAGTCAGAGCTGCACATCTTTGGTCAATCAGAGTGACTCTATTATAACTAGTCAGGACAGCGCCTTTTAGAAAATCAAACTGAAAGGATTTGGAGTCTTCATTTACATAAGGACAGACCAATCAGGGACCAAGGCCAGGAACTTCTATCCATTTAAATCACCTTCCCTCTGAGAGTGCACTTTTTCTTCTCACTGATTTAAGACTTGTCTCCAAGGCTGAGCTGAAACACTGAAGATGTCTCAGCAGAGTAGCGCTCTATAGCTGGAGAGTGGCCTGGCTCCTGGGCTGCATTATAGCCCAGCTGTATTCACAGCTGTGCTGTGTGACAAGAGCTTTGCATTGAATAAACTTTTCTTCTTCACATACCCCAAATTGTGGATTCCTCTTGGCATGGGATTAGCATCAGTGACCATTGACTGACAAGTGTTATAATGAGGAGGGTGACTAGTAACTAGTTTAACAGCAGGTGCTATAGAAATGGTTCTTTCAGAGTACTCACTTTATTTTTCTGAATAAAATTTTATCTTTACAGCATTACTTTTACTACCAATTTGTTTAGTAACTTTTATCATCAGCCCAGAATATGCTAAAATTTCATATCAATATATTCCACACAAATATACCATTTCATATTTTTATAATACTTTCACTTATATGCAGTATTTTCTAGTTTTCTCTTGAGGACTAACCTATTGTTATTTTAGTGGAGAAAAAAGACCTCAAAGCATTAAAGGTTGGCCAGTTTGTCAAATAAGAATGTATATGGAATGCAAAACTATGTTCTGGATTTTTCAGTTTAATTCATTAAAAGTACATAACATAGATTATTAATGGCATTGCAGTTCAAATTTCAGATCCAGATATCAAAGGAGCTCATATCTGGGATATATCTAAAAGATTAAATACCAAAGTAGCATAAATAAGACATCTATTAAGAATCCTTCAGGGAGGAAACATTAAAATACCACCTGAAACTTCAGGACAGTGATAGCCATGAAATAAAGTGGACTAGTAATTAGACACATCAATGCATGCATGTGTGCAGGCCACAGATAGAAAGCTAATGACAGAACTGGCATCTGTTCATAACTCCTTATAAAGGGTTAGAAAACCAAAATCCTAGTGCGTTCTTTTTTTCCAATGGGAATGTAATAAACAAGCAAGCACAAAGACCTCATTAATTTAGAAAATGGGCAAAAACAGCCTAAAAGTTTAACCAGATTATTTGAGAATAAATTCCACTCCAAACCATTAATACCCAGCCAATCGCTCAAACCAGTGTCTCAGAAGGGATATTGGAAAGGGGCCCTGCAGCTTGATTATTAATGGACACATTGCTGATTACCAGATGCCACTTAATTTAGCAAACATATCTTGATGGCTCTCTTGGTGCTAGAATCCAAACACAGCTACAGTAAGATATAAGCATTGCCCTCACAAGTTTAGTCCAGTGGAAAAAATTAAAAAGGCAAATAAGATGAACACCATGAGCTAGGTGCCCTAGCAGAAGAATGCACAGAAGAGCATGGAGCCAAATGGGCTGTTGCATGGAGGCCACTACTTCAGGACGGATGGGGAGCTAGAAGAGCTGGGTTTTATCATCTGGCTAGTATTTCATTGGGCAGAAGGTGGGAGAAAGGCAGCTACAATCAGAGGAAGGAGTCCCATGGGTGGGGGAATAGAAAGTGGCAACTGTTACTGAGGTAGAGGAGGGGAAGAGAAAATGAAGAATATAAAAATGTAGTCAAGGCTTCCTATGCCACACACTTTTCATCCAGATCCTCTGGGTACCCTGCAGGTTAGTCATCAGAAATTATAGCCAGAAAAAATTTTAGCCACATTTGTATCAGAATATTATTGCAACTATATAAAGAATCAACTAGCAGGAGCAAAGACACAGCAAAGAAAACTAGTTAGGTAGTTACTAAAGTAACCTAAGTGGGTTCTAAAACTAGGCTGTCAAGAGAGAGATGAAATAAGCTTTAGTGGTACTCTTGTTACAGGTCTTGAGAATCCAGCAAGAATAAAAACTTTCTTCCTGAGTTTTCAATTGTATGCCAAACAGGTTATTCTGTTAAGATATTAACAAATTTCTCTATTTCATAATAGTATAATTTATACAATAAACACCCTTTCATACAGAGTAAAGTGGGGAAAAAGTCAAGCCAAATGATTGCAATTCCAAATTCAGTTTATTTGATAGATTATTTGGTTGTATACATGCAATGTAATTTTTGTATTTGCAGTTTAAAGATAAACATGTTATTCATTTTTCAAAACTTGCTATCTTGCCTCAGACACTAAACAAAGCTAGTTCATAAAGCTACTCCTAAGTTTCAACACATCCTCAAGCTCATAGAGCTAGAAGTGCTATAAAATGTTTTAAATAAACCCAAAACAAAACACACAAACCCCTGTTTCATCCTCAGCCCTAAATGAGAGAGCCTCCAGCACATGCTGCCATAGCTTTAAACGAGACACTTAACTACAAGGCCAGCAAGCCTGCTTGCATTTCCGTACACTGCTTGCTTTGGCAGTGCGGGGCAGGTCTAAAAATATGGTAATAACAAACCAACGCAAAAGGAAAGACTGCACAGGTTGTCCAAGTCAGAGCTCTGCAACTGTGGACATGCCAAACCAACTCACATGTTGACACAGTCCACCAATTTTTTAGGACAGAAAGAGCTTGGAGAACAGTATAGAGTGGATTTACTTCCCTATTATGAGCACTGGCAGTGAAGGAATAACTGAAAGGGATCAGGTTCCTAGGGCAAGCCTACCCTTTGGGTTGTGACCTTGGGAAAGTCCCTGAAGCAAAAGGAGAGGTTTCTTCACAAGGGCAGAGAGCTCTCCAAGTTTAAGAGGAAATCTATGTTCATTATTTCATTTCCTCCACTTAACAATTTTAGGGGCTATAAAGGGAGGCTCGAGGGTTCTGGGCAGGTGCCTGTGCAGTACCAGCGGGAGATAAGGAGTGGCTGTCGAGACAGGAGCAAAGGTGGGATGCAGCTTCATAAAAGCAGCCACCAGCACCCTCAAGGTCACATTTGTGAGGTAAATGAGGCTCTCAGAGTGAGGGGAAGAGCATCAGAATATGTCGTCCCAACACATACCACTTTGGCATAAGAATTACTTATGTTGTAATAAGAATAATTTTAGCAAATGAGAATCAACACATGCAGAAAGAAACTTTCTAGTTTCCCTTAGCTAACCAAAAGCAGAAACTTCTGGGAAATGAGAACTGCCAAAGATTGCCTCTACTGGGAGGGGGGCAGTTTATGGCCACACCAGAATAGGTGTGCAAACAAATCTTACTAAAATAACCCTTATCATGCAATAATCTCCCTATGTATCCCCTAGTCTGCATCTTACAATTTACCACCCCTACACCAAACTCCTTTCCCCTTTATCTTGCCACATCTCCACATTTATTGTTATTTTGCTTAAAAGGTGTAAAAAAACATCTCAGATCCTTTTGTTTTCTTGAGCCTTCAGTTTTCTATGAAGGCCTCCATATGTAAATGAAATAATAAACATTTTCTATTGTAATAGATCTTTTTACAGTCTAATTGTAAGGCCCCAGTCACCAAATCTAAGAAGTGGGGAAAAAAGTCCTTTACTTCCTTACAGAGGTAGTATGCACAAACCCACTCAGACTTGGATGCAGGGGCCAAGGTGAGGACCCAGGGTTTACTCTCCAGCTCCCAAGTCTGCCCCTGACCCCTGCTGCCTCAGAGGCCCTAAACTGCTGGCTACCATCCCTGCCTCAGCATCAGAGCCACTTGGAAGACCTTAGCACCATACCCAAATCAGGATTCCAAGCCATACCATTTGAGTGAGTGAGTCAAAAACTGAAGGTGGGCACAAGTAAGTTTTCCTTTCTTCCTTTCTTCTTTCCTTTCTTTCCTTCCTTTCCTTCCCTCCTTCTTATACGAGAATGGAATATGCAGCCAACTTGGGACCACTGCATCTTTGGGTCTCTCTAGAGCAGGGGTGTCAAACTCATTTCACCAGGGGCCACATCACCCTTGTGGTTGCCTTCAGAGGGCTAAATCTAATTTTAGGACTGTCTACTCCTTAACAGTTAAATGAGCTGAGTAGAAACAAGGTGCCAGGCCAAAGGTCCCAGGCCAGGTAAAACAAGGTTTTATCTTGTGTTTGCTACCTATGCTCTAGAACTCTGGATTTTATTGAGAAGGTGCTCAGCCTTTCCTGGTAGCCTTTCCTTGTCATCACAGCAATCCCTATTGTGTGCTTGACAAATGAGACTTGGAGTGGTTAAATAATGTTCCAAAAATTAAATGGCAAGAGCAAATTTTGAACTCAGGGCTGCCTCGGATACCATTAGTACCTGTTTGCTGTGTTTTTTTGAAATAAATTGTCACTGCTCCATTTAAGTGCTCCAGGCTCAAATTCTCCCTTCTGAAACCTCCTCCCTCATCCTCCAGAAATATTGAAATTATACTGACATTTCCTGAGGACAAATGTTGTTTATCATGCTTCTGGGCTTTTCAAATACCGTTTCCCCTAGCTAGAATAAACAGCCATCTTACTTGCCCTTTGATGCTTAATCAAGCACCCTTTCCTCCTTGAAGGACGTAATGTAGCTACCCATCATCTCCACCAAAAGACAGAAGAGTGGAGAATGAATAGAAATAGAGACTCAAGAGCTAGAATACTTCTTACCAAATGGGTGACCTTGAGTAAGTTATTAACTAGCCATACCTCACTTTAACCTTCCTTAAAATATGATTATAATACCTGTCTTATAGTATTGTTAAGAGGACTAAGAGAGTTAATACAGGTCAACAGTGAACAGAGTACCTGGTCTCCAGATTCAATCAGTGGTCCTGACACATACCAGTCACTAGACCCAGCTCTGTATTGTCTTTCTTTCCTTACATATCCACCTCTACATCCTGACTATAAATTCCTTAAGACAAAGACCCAATATTGTTCATCTGTCTAACCCCAAGGGAAATTTTATGCTTGGCATGTAATAGATGCTCAAGAAAATAAAAAATAAGTGATTACTCAATAATTTATTACTCAGTTCCTGTTGAAATCTCAAGGTATACAACCAATGGAACAGAGTGAAACTAACTCATTCAAAACAGAGATGAATCCATGGGTTGGGCCTCATTACAATAATTAGAAAGCCTTTATCACTTAAATCCCTGTTAGGGAAAATCAGGAATTTAGGAGAGAAGACCTGAGGAATTAGAGATGAGATATTATCACCTTAAGTACATAGTAAGAGCACTGAGAACTGTCCACACTTCTGAATACCAGTGCATAAAAATTAATTAAGAGCACCAAGAAGTTCTGTCAGTGTTCCCACCCAACTTTTAAAATGCCAGAAAAGAGACAAATTTCCTCATTTATCAATTCCCTCTTTAAAAACAAATCTTATCTGTACCTGAGAAGACTTGTTATCCTTTATATCAACCATTGAAAAGAACATTTTGAAGGCCATGTTATTCATATACTTCTCCTTTTTTTATTTTATCCATTATTTTTAAAGAGAAGGGCAGGGAGGGAGGAAGAAAGGGAGAGGAGCATCCATGTATGGTTGCCTTTCACCTGCCTCCAGCTAAGGACCTGGCTGGAGACCTAGCTTGCAACCTGGTTACGTGCCCTGACTGGGGAATTGAACCAGCAACCTTTGGGTTCACAGGCTGGCATTAATCCACTGAGCCACACCAGCCAGAGCACTTGAAAAGAAAAAAAAAAAAAAAGATTTTATTAATTATTTTTACAGAGAAGGGCAGGGAAGGAAAAAGAAAGGGAGAGATACATCAATGTATGGTTGCCTTTCACCTGCCTTGAGCTGGGGACCTGACTGGAGACCTGGCTTACAACCTGGGTATGTGCCCTACCTGGGAATCCAACCAGTGACACTTGAGTTCTCAGGCAGATGCTCTATTCACTGAGCCACAACAGCCAGGGCTCATATACTTCTTTAATATTAGATTTGAATCTTCTTATCCAAAGCTTTTTTATAGGCAATTGAAAATAATTATAGCAAAGTCCCTGGTTACTCAGTTTTAAGTATTCTATTTTAAGTATTTAATGCACTTGCACTTTCATTTTTATATCATTCAAATAATTTGTCTCTATAAGTTTCTAACACCTAAGAATTCAGATTTCTCCAGGGAATGTTATTTATTTATTTTTAATCACAACTATACATCCAGGAGTCTTTCTCTTAGGGACAGGACCAAAAGTAGTTTCTATTAGTTCTGCATCAGAAAAGTTAGTTTAGGAATTCCATAGTACTAAAACAATTTGATATTTCCCCTTCTATTTATTATGAAACACTCAAAAAGTAATTAACACTAAATTGAATTTCAACTCTTCCATCCATCCATGCTCAAAGTAGTAGTTGATTGAAAAAACAAATCTACCTTGTATCAGACTCTGGGCTAGGTAAGCACTTACTAATGATATGATACGAAAAAGGTGCCATCAAACTGTTTAACAGGAGAGAAATAAAGACACAATCAGATGACTAGCAGCTATACCAAGTGCAAAAGGAAAAAACTTTATGGTATGTTACATAAGAAAAGAGAAAGAGTACTTGATCCAATTTTGGCATACTACAAAAGCTTTCTTGGAGAAGGGAAATAGAGGCACAGTGTAGAATGCACACCACAGGAATCTTGAGGAAAGCAGATGTGTACCAGGAGCTTAGTGTGGAAGCTCAAAAAGAGCAAACGCTTTGGTATAGAGCAAGTAGTCAAAGAGAAAGGAGAAGCCAAATCATGATGGTACTTTCAACTCATTTCCTACTGGAACATTTTGTCCATGTTGTATGAAACTTTCCTTATAAATTATATGAAAAATCACTAAGTAAATTAACATTGGCTTTTTTATCCACTTGTAGCTTTAATCTATCAATATTCAAGCCGTTGGCAAGATGTTTGCAGTCTGGTTCCTTGTGGAGGAGAACAGAGAGTATTTTCAGTGAGAAAGAAATACAAATAAAAAGCAAAAACACATATATCCCCTTTTTTTCTTGTATAAATTTATATATTCTTAACATAATTTTAAAGGGGTGAAATACTACAAGATAAAGCCATGAAAAAATTGGACAGTATTTTATAGCAATTAGTGTGCCTTGTGGGGAAAATGAAATGGGCAAGGAAATTCAAATCAAAGAATTGGCCTTTTTGGCCGGAACTGCCATTTTCTGTAATTTGCCAAAATGACTAACACAAAAAGAAAGAGGAAAGGTACCCGACATATGTTCTCTAGGCCTTTTAGAAAACATGGAGTTGTTCCTTTAGCTACATACATGTGGATCTACAAGAAAGGTGATATTATAGACATCAAGGGTATGGGCAGTGTTCAAAAAAGAATGCCCCACAAATGTTACTGTGGCAAAACTTGAAGTCTACAATGTCACCCAGCATGCAGTGGCACTGTTGTAAACAAGCAAGTTAAGGGCAAGATCCTTGCCAAGAGAATTAATGTACATATTGAACAGATTTAGCACTCTAAGAGTCGAGATAGCTTCCTGAAACATGTGAAAGGAAATTATCAGAAAAAGAAGGAAGCCAAAGAGAAAGGCACCTGGGTTCAACTAAAGCATCAGCCTGCTCCACCCAGAAAAGCACACTTTGTGAGAACTAATGGAAAAGAGCCTGAGCTGCTGGAACCCATTCCCTATGAATTCATGGCATGATACGTGTGAAAAGAAAAATAAAAGACTTCTGTATTGATTTTAAAAAATTGGAATGAATAAAAAAAAAAAAAAAAAACTTTCCAGGAAGAAAATAAAGGTATTATGAGGAGAGTAACCATTGGCTGCTGGGGTGAGAAGGTTGTACAGGCAAGTAATGACCTGCCCCTGATGGTAGATGCTGTGGAAGAACCCTGGCTAGCTCAGAGTTAAGAACCTGCGTAATTTGGGATATGAATCACATGATCATGCATGCAAGAAGTGTGAACACAGCCAATGTTTTGACAGACAGGTGAATGTCCTTTGGGGACAGACAGGATAGCTGGGACATAGCTGGCATCTCTGCCAGGGCAAGCATGCCTCATTTACTCCAGAATAAACATTCTTACTCTGATTATTCACAAACAGATTAAAAGTCACAGTTTCCTACTTAATGGAAAACATGATCTTTGGTGCTCAAAGTCGGTATTCACTAGGTTCAGTACCTAAACCTTTCATGGGCATCTTCCCTTAACTTGGCTTCTTCTGGAGATCAGTTTGAAAAAAATATGCTAGAAATACCTGCTGTCAGGCTTGAGTTCTCACTGACCAGCTAATGTATGCTGTGCATTCTTTAGAAGTGAGTCACTTAATAACCTCCCTAATTTTCTGTTTCTTGATTTAAAAAAAAAAAAAAAAAATTGTGGGGGAGTAGAACCAGAAATCTCAGAAGTTATTGCCAACTCTGCTGGGTAAAGTCCTAACAAGTAGATGGTTGATATTTCCTTTTGGTAACAAACTAAATTTCCAAGTCCCTGCTTAAAAGGACCAGCCTTCTAAAACAACACATTCTAAGCAGAAAATCATTGAAAAGATTAAACATAGCATTTCCATAGCTACTCTGTACATGGTCTAGTGGGTGATTTGGTTTTATTTATTTATTTGCAGTGATAGGATATTGTCTTTGGAAGATATCCCTCCCTAGCTTCTTAACAAAGTAAGGTGCTACAGTAAATACCTGCCATATTCAGTAACAGCTATTACTCTAGAAACAAATTAACACTTTGCATTCCATAAATTTTTCACTCCCTTAACAATACTAAACCAATATTTAGTTGATGTGAATAATAGCCTTGGCCACTCAAAGACTTGAAGCAAAGAGTTTAAGGACTAGGAAAAACATTATAAAATAAAATACATTTAAAAGTCATTTTAATTTTATTTCTATACTCCCAAATGTGTTTGTAAAGACTAATAAATAGTAGGGGGGAAAACTATTGAGTCATTATACCAAAACTAAAAAGTAATATAATACAACTTTCCAATTCTTACATAGTTAACAAATGAATTTTGTTTTAAAGTATGGATTGCTTGTTAGGTCCATGAAAAAATTTCCCCTATAGTGGAAAGAAGGTAATTATGGAAGTTTAGGCAGCTCACTGCAAAGCATTATCTTTGTATTGAAAAACCTAAACAATCTCAGATTCATTGACTTTGAAATGGCAGCAATAAATCTTACTTCACAGTGCTGTCACTAAAATCCTAGGGGGAAGTGTATGTGAAGTAAAGTAGGTGGACTGGCACAATGACTGCACATAATAGGATCCCCATTTATGTTCCCATCAATCCATTTAATTTCTATTAAGAAATGAAGTAAGCTGCTTTGTTGTCACATTAGTGATTTTGTAAGATAAAAAATAAAATCTGCCCTGGCTGGTGGCTCAGTGGATAGGTGCCAGCCTGTGAACCCAAGCCAGGGCACATAACCAGGTTGCAAGCCAGGTCTCCAGCTAGGTCCATAGTTGGAGGCAGGTGAAAGGCAACCATGTATTGATGTTTCTCTCCCTTTCTTTCTCCTCCCTTTTCTTCTCTCTAAAAATAATGAATAAAGTCTTTTAAATAAATAAATAAAATCTCTCTCTCTTTTTAAACATACATTTACCAATAAATTAGTAGGTTTCAATAAGCCAAGATAAAAAATAAGAACATAAATGAATAACTTTGAAGAAATTGCAATGCTGCCTCTGGGCTATTTATGTCTCTAATTCTGATAAATTCACTGGTTTTCATTCATCTTGTATTTTATCAAGCAGCATTTCTGTTTATCACTTAGATGTTATCATTTACAGATGGAAAAAAGAAAAATGAGATTACACAAAATGTGACCTGTTAACAAGGAAATGGTGGTAGTGAATCTGAGAAGAAAGAAATTCAGGTTGCAAAACATAAGGTCAAATTGCTGTGGACAGCCTCTGAAACCCAGGGATCAGATATAAGTCTATGCCTTATTCTACTTTTTGGCAGCATTTGACCAAGCTTACCACCCCCTCCTGTGGGAAAAACTTTGTCTGGTTCCCAGGATACCCTACTCCCCTAGCTTTTTTCCTGCTTTCCTAGCTGCCCATCCTCAGTCTCCTTTGTAAGTCATTTCTTTTCTCCCTAACCTCTTATTCACGGAACATCTTGGGGTTCAGTCCCTGAACTGACCCCCTTTCACACTACACCCACTCCCCAAATGGTCTCATTTTGTCAAATGGCTCTAAATAAACCTCTATGCAATGGCTCCTGAACATATAGTTCCTGCCCAGACCTCCACCTCTCTATGTAGACTCTGTAATCCATAAGTTTACATACCATTTCCATTAGGTTTCTTCAACTTAATATGTCCAAAATCTGTCAAAGCTTCCTTCCTCTTTAAAATCAGCCTCCCCAACCTCTAATTATAGCAACACCATTCCTCCAGTCCGGTAAGGACAAAAAAGGGGAAAAAAAGGTCATCGTTGCCTGTTCTTTCCCTCACATTCCACATTTAATCCATTAGCAAATCCAGTCAGCTGTTTCTTCTCAATTTAAGCAGATACAGTGAACATCTGCATCCAGGAACATGAAGTAGATATATTGTTTCTATTGTTTCTTTTATTCACAACTAAAGTCCCTGGAGATTATCTATGACATAAACTAAAGATTCAAAAAGATGAAAAGGCAGACCAACAAGGGACATTGGAACCTACGGAATGACTCAGTGGTGAGTCACCTGGGTTTTGTTTTGGCTTCATTCATCTCATACCTGAAGCTAGAGGAAATGGCAATAGATATCTATTACACCAACAAAAGCCTGGTCTATCTAGACAAGCACCAGGAAAGAGGCAGCCTAGCAAGGCAGAAAACATTTATATAATAACTCATCAATTGCAGTCAAATACCACAGAAGTAAACTTTAACAAAGTCTGAGTGGAAGGTCTAGATTTTGCCACAATAAAACCAAAAGGAACACTCCAGTCCCCCAAGCAGAAGTGTCAGAGAAGAGATTTTCATCACCGCAGGTGGCAATGTTCAGTCCCCATCCCACTGTGTCAGTGGTATGAAACAACCAGCAACTAAGAAATGCCAACAATCACAGACAAAAATAAGTGACCCAACAAAATTATTTATCCAAAGGACCAAGTAAGGAGCTACCTAGCAAGTCAGAAAACTTAGAAAATAACCACTCTATACCTCAAACATCACAGAATAAAGCATTGGCCCTCAATTGCACTCTGATCTGTAAAGAGTAAGAGAGAAGACTGAAAAAGAATGAAGAAGTTTTAAGAGAGCTGTAGGAAAACATGAAACACAATAATATCCATATCATAGGGATACTAGAAGGAAAAGAGAAGCAAAGGATAGAAAACCTGTTTGAAATAGTAATAACAGAAAACTTCCCTAACTTAACGAGCAAAAATGTCACTCAAGGTCAGGAAGCACAGAGGGTCCCAATGAAGATGAATCCAAACAGGACCACTACAAGACACATCATAAGTAAAACGGCAAATTTCAAAGACAAGGAGAAAATCCTAAAAGCATCAAGGGAGAAACAGCTAATAACATATAAGGTTATCAAATGATTTCTCAACAGAAACAATATAAGCCAGAAAGGAATGGCAAAAAATACTCCAATTAATGAAATCTAAAGGCCTGCAACCAAGAATACTCTACCGAGCAAGACTCTTATTCAAAATGGAAGGTGAAATAAGGAGTCTCCCAGACAAAAGAAGGCTAAAAGAATATACTTCCACCAAATCAGCATTGCAAGATATGCTAAAAGTCCTGCTTTAAAAAAAGATGAAGAAATAAAGAGTGACAGATAGGTATGAAGGAACAAAGTGGAAAAATGTCAATGAAGAAGTACCTGTCAATAGTAACTTAAATGTAAATGGATTAATTTCACCAATAAAAAGACATAGGGTAGCTGAATTAAAAAGGAAACATGACCCACATATATGCCGTCTGCAAGAGACCCATGTTTAGAACACAACATCAACACAGCCTGAAAGTGAAGAAGTGGAGAAATACATTTCAAACAAATGGACATGAAAAAAAAGGCTGGGGTAGCAATACTTACATCAGACAAATGATTTCACGCTGAAGAATATAAAAAGAAACAAAGAAGGACATTTCATAATACTTAAGGGAACAATCCACCAAAAAGACATAACCCTTATAAACATATATGCACCTAACATAAAAGCACCCAAATATATACAGAAAATCTTGGAGGACTTC
Source organism: Noctilio leporinus (assembly GCA_004026585.1). Taxonomy (NCBI): domain Eukaryota; kingdom Metazoa; phylum Chordata; class Mammalia; order Chiroptera; family Noctilionidae; genus Noctilio; species Noctilio leporinus. Next base: position 42,748 of record PVIW01006051.1, on the reverse strand, counting down.
AAGAAGGATATGAACAGCAACAGACTCATAGCAGGGGATTTCAGTACCCAATTATCAACATTCGACAGGTCTTCCAAGCAAAAACAAACAACAACAACAACAACAACAAAAAACGATATTGTAGCAATGAACAACACTTTAAATGAAATGGGCTTAACTGACATATACAGAACCTTTCACCCTAAAGAAGCAAAATACACATTATTTTCAAGTGCACATGGAACATTCTCAAAGATAGACCACATGGTAGGACACAAGACAAACCTCCATGAATACAAGAAAATTGAAATCATACCAAGCATCTTCTCAGATCACAATGGCTTAAAACTATAAACCAACCTCAAGGAAAAAAAACAAAATTAGAACTCCATTCTAATTCATGGAGACAAAATAATGTGCTATTAAGTAATGAATGGGTTAACAATGAGATCAAAGAAGAAATCAAAAAGTTTCTGGGAACAAAAGAAAATGAATATACAATACCCCAACACCCATGGAACACAGCAAAGGCAGTCCTCAGAGGGAAATTCATGGTAAAACAGGCTTACCTAAAGGGTTAGAAGAAACTCATGCAAACAACTTAACCATAAAACTGCAAGAACTGGAAAAGCTTCAACAAACAAAGCCCAGAGCAAGTAGAAGGAAGGATATTATCAAGATCAGAGCAGAACTAAATGACATAAAGACAAATAGCATAATTCTAAGGATCAACAAACCAGAAGCTGGTTCTTTGAAAGTATAAACAAAATAGACAAGTCTTTAACTAGACTCATCAAGAAAAAAGAAAAAAAAGAGGATCCAATAAACCAAATCAGAAATGACAGAGGAGAAATAACAACCAAAACCACAGAAATACAAAGAATTGTAAGAAATTACTATATACAACTATATGACAAGAAATCTGACAACAATGAAACATCAGAGAAAGAAACTAGAAAACAAATCCCATTTACTATAGCAACAAAAAAATAAAGTACCTAGGAATAAATTTAACCAAGGAGAGAAAAGACCTGTATTTGGAAGACGACAGAATTCTAAAGAAAGAAATTAAGGAAGATACAAATAAATGGAAACATATACCATGTTCATGGATAGTAAGAATTAACATAACAAAATGTCTATATTACCCAAAGCCATCTATAGTTTCAACACAATCCCTATTAAAATACCAACATCATATTTCACAGACCTAGAAAAATACTTAAAAAATGTATATGGAGTCAAAAATGACCCCGGATAGCTACAGCAATCTTGAGAAGGAAGAATGAAGTAGGAGAAATCACAATACCAGACATCAAACTATATCACAAAGCCACAGTAATCAAAACAATCTGGTATTAGCACAAGACAAATACTGTAGATCAATGGAACAGAATAGAGCCCAGAAATAAACCCGGGACTTTATGGGCAACTAATATTCAACAAAGGGGTAAGGAACATAAAATGGAGTGCAAATATCCTCTTCAACAAACTGTATTAGGAGAACTGGACAGGCACATGCAAAACAAAAAAAAAAAAAAAGAAACTAGACCACCAACTTACACCTACACCAGAATAAACTCAAGATGGATAAAAGACTTAAACGTAAGCAGTGCCACCATAAGAGCCATAGAAGAAAACATAGGTAAAAAATTTGCGGATATCCCATGCAGCAATATTTTCACAGATATCTCTCCCAGAGCAAGGGACATAAAGGAACAAATAAACAAATGGGATGACATCATATTGAAATGTTTCTGCTAAACAAAAGAAATCATCAACAAAATGAAAAGGGAACCAACCACATTGGAAAACATATTTGCCAATGACACTTCAGATAAGGGTCTGATCTCCAAAATATACAAACATCTAATATAACTTAAATACAGGGAGACAGACAGCCCAATTAACAAGTGGGCAAAGGACCTGAACAGACACTTCTCTGTTCAGTGAAAGAATGTTCAACATCACTAGCCATCAGAGAGATGCAAACTAAGACCATGATGAGATATCACTTCACACCTGTCAGAATGGCAACCATCAACAAATCAACAACCAAGTGCTGGTGAGGATATGGAGAAATGGGAACCCTGATGCATTGCTGGTGAGAATGCAGACTGGGGCAGCCACTAGAGAAGACAATATGGAATTTCCTCAAAAAACGAAGAATAGAACTACCCTATGACCCATTGATTCTACTGCTATGATTATGCTCTAAGAATCCTGAAACACCAATTCATAAGAACCGATGCACCTCCATGTTCCTAGCAGGGCTATTTACAATAGTCAAGTGCTGGAAACAACCTAAGTGCCCCCTAGTGGATGAATGGATCCAAAAACTGTGGTATATTTACACAATGGAGTTCTATGCAGCAGAAAGAAAGAAGGAACTTTCACCGTTTTCAATAGCATGGATGGAACTGAAGAGTATCATGCTTAATGAAATAAGCCAGGCAGCAAAAGTTAAATACCATATGTTCTCACTTAATACAGGAGACTAAAGAACAAAACATACAGGTGAGCAGAAAGAGACAAGAGACATGGGAAAAAAAGAAGAGCAGAATGATGGTGACTTGGGGTGAAGGAAAAGGGAGAAAACAGAGGAAGGGATCAGATGAGGAGCTAGCAAGGAGGACCCATGGACATGGACAATGAGCTGGGGTTTGACTGAGGGAGGGGGGAGCAGCGAGGAGGGGGCAGAGGAGAGCAAAAGTGGGAAAAAAATGAAACAATTGTAATACAACAATCATAAATAAAATTAACTTAAAAAATAAACATAATGTACTAGCAATATTATATAATGATAAAAACATCACTGTACCAAAAAGACATTGTAAAATGTAATGTATATACATCTGACAACAGAGCTACAAAATATCTAAAGCAACAATTAATAGAACAAAAATAGAAATAGATAAAACCACAAATGTTTTGATGACTTCAATAGATGTACAAAATATACCAACTCTCAATTAATAGAACAACTAGGTAGAAAATCACAATTCACATAATATTAAATAATTTACGTAGCCCCATAATTACAGAGACATTAATTTATAATTTTAACTTCCATAAAAGTTAAATCTCCTGGCTCAAATTCTTTTACTGGTGAATTTCACCAAATATTTACATTTAAAGAATTAACATCTTTCTGTAAACAGAAGAAAGGCCACTTTCCAATTTGCTTTATGAAACCAGTATCACCTTAATACTAAACCCAGACAAAGACAGCATAAAAAAGGAAAAGTACAGGCCACTAGCCCTCATATATACAGATGCAAAGATCCTTAACAAAAGTTAACAAATAGAATTCATCATGACCACATGAGATTTATACCAGGGATAAAAAGTTGTTTCAGTATTTGAAAATCTATAAATGTAATGGACAACATTATTACTAAAGAAAATTAATCATGTGCTTATATTTTAATTGATGCAGAAAAACATTTAACAAAAGTCAAAATTTATTCATAACAAAACCTCCCAGGAAACTAGGAATAAAGAGAAGTATCCTCAATTTAATAAAGAACACCTCCAAAAAACCTTAATGCAGAAAGACTGAATGATTTTTCAAGAGTAGGGACAAGACAAGAATCTCTGCTCTCACTGCTGTTATTCTGGCTGGTACTGGAAGTCATAGCTAATTTGCAAGGCAAGAAAATAAAATAAAAGGCATATAAAAAAGCAAGGAAGAAATAAAATGATCCCTATAGGTCAATGGAATGATTGTGTAGAAAATTCCATGTAATCTACAAAATGTTTTCTAGAACTACTACATAAATTCAGGAAAGTCTCAGAATACAAGATAAAAATCAATCATACTTCTACTATCAATAAAAATGCAAAATATATAAGTATAATACCAATTATAATTGCTCATAAAATTTCACAAAGCACATTAGATCTTGTATGCAAAAAACTACAATATGCTGATAAAAAAATAAGATCTAAATAAATTAAAAAATATATTACATTCACAGTTTGGACACTCAATATAATAAAAATATTAATCCTCCCCAGACTAGCTGATATACAGATAATTCTATCATCCAAGAAGAATTTTTTATAGATTTAAACAAGACTACTCTAAAATTTACATGGAAAGACAAAAGGTCTAGAATAATTTTGAAAAAAATTAATTTATAGTTAAAATATTTTTTTAAAAACCCAACCCTTGTGAAAGAGATGATTCAACCCATTTGAAGACATATAGCTAAAGTAATCTAGATGGTGTGGGATTGACAGAGGTACAGACATACAGGTTAAGGGAACAGAATACATAATCCAGAAATAGTCCCACACAAGTATGACCAGCTATATTTTGACATAAGTGTACAAGCAATTCAAAGGAGGAAAAATCGGTTCTTCAAGTAATGCTAGAGCAATGGGATATACACTTCAAAAATAATAAATCTCATACCTCATACAAAACTAACTCAAAATGGATAACAGATTTTAACAGATTTAAATTTAAAACATAACACTATCAAAATTATGGAAGAAAATGAGATAAAAGTCTAAATGAAAACTTTAAAATATATCATATTAAATAAAAATAAAGCATATCAAAAGTGTGAGAAACTTACATATCTGCAGGACCTGAGGCTTGGCCCTGCAGATATGACACCAAAGTTACAATCCATGAAAGAAATCCTCCATAAATTGAACTTCAACAAAATTCATAACTTTTACTATGTGAAAGATTTTAAGGTGATGAAAACACAGGCTACAGAGTGGGAAAACATTTGAAAACCATATATGCAGTAAATGACTAAGCTATAATATATAAAGAACTTTCCAACTCACAGTAATAAAAGTTATTTAGAAAATATGTGGATAATAATTGAAGCTGGGTGTACTCTCTTCTCTGTTTCTATATATGCTTGAGAATGTCTGTAATAGAATAGTTTCTAATAAAAAAAAAAAAATAGGAAAAAATGAAATCCAGAACTGATATTATAAGGTATTTAGTAGTCTAAACATAAAAAGGTTTTGTTTTGTTTTGTTGTCTTGCTTTATAAGTGTTACCCATTTTATCATTTCCTTACTGATTGTTAATTTTAAAGGAGCATTCCAGAATCAGATGAACATTCCCATACTAATATCCTTATCTTAGTCATTTAAATATAGCAAAGCTCCTGGGCTCCCTGATTCCACTCTGGCCTTTCTATAGTCTGTTAAGATTCTTGTACAATATAAATCAGGTCTCCTCTCAAATCTCCTGCTCAATCTCACTTGGCGTAAAAGCCAAGGTAGTCACACACACCCAGCCCCTTCTGGCACCCTCAGTCTCTCTGAGCACCTACTCTACTCTCCCCTCACTCACTCTTCTGCTATGCAGACTTCTTTTCTATTCTTTGCACATGTCAGGTATGCCCTGACTTTTAGGCCTTTGCTGATGTTCTGTCTACCTACATTCTTCTGGATATCATATGCCTAACTGCCTCACTTTCAAGTCCCCACCCAGATGTTACTTTTTCAAAGGCATGTTTCCATCTGACTACATTATAGAGTTCTTACCCACTTGTACACTTCAAGCTCCTAATCTCCAGCTTCTTTTCATGTTTCATGATTTCAGAGTACTTGTCATCTTCCAGCACCCTATACAATCGATTTATTTTGCTTTTTTTCCCCTCTCACTAAAATGTCAGCTTCACAGGGCAGGCATGTTTACCTATTTTGTTCATTACCATTTCCCAGAATCTAGAAAAGTGTCTGGCACATAGTATGTGCTCAATAAATATTTTAAAATAAATTTTAATCAATATTACCAGATAAGTAGTAGTAAACCTTGGTCAATACAGATGATATTAACTCTATTGTACTAGAACGACAATGATCCTGATGATAATTATAAACACTATTTTGAAGTCATTTTTGCCAGAAACTCTGCCAAAGGCTTGATGTGTACACACATGCACAAACACTGCAGAGAGTACGGATGCATTTTACTAGGGAGAAGCTACGATGACTTCATGTGCCCTGATGACAACTTATTTTCAGTGCCCTAAATTGATGTCATAAAAATAGCTGACATTTTTTGAATACCAACTACATGACAATCCCTCAGCTAAGCTTTTGTATTATTATCTCTTTTCATTTTAACAACAGTATGACTGATATTACACTTACCTTCCTTTTACTAGTGCAATAGACTTCTTGAAAACAGAAAGCCAGAGCCAGGATGCAGAGGCTCCAGGTGGTGAACACAGCCATGTTGATGGAAGGGCAGCTTATAGCCCCAGGGAATCCTTACACTGGCCAATCCTTGTGTTAAACACTCTCTGTATAGTCCCCAAGAGAAAAAGCAAGGAACTATGACAGCTTAGCTCAGTGCACATAAACTAGTTACTAAAATTCTGTGCACACCAAAAAAAATATATTTTTGCTGATCTGACAAAAATATGTATAATTTTGATTCATTCACAATGGTCAGCTATTGCTGTGTTGGCTATCATAATTTTTTTATTTGACAGTCTAAGGGGAAAAAGGTCAGTTCCCCTGACTAGATAGCCAAGTATTGCATAATTTTAAAAATTCCTGTGACACACAGGTTGAAAATTGATGCCTTAGCTGAATGGCAAAGCTCCATTCATTCAATCCAGGGCTGGCCAACTCAAACAAGCATTGTCATCTTGATGAGGCCTCCTTAGTTGCCCTATTTCACATCGTCATTCTCTCTACACACTCACCCCCTTCTATTTCTTTCCAGATACTTGACTGACTTATTTTATTTTCTGCTTCCCCTATAATGAAAACTAGAAAAGGGCAAGAATTTAGAGGTGGCTCTGAAGTACCCAGGATAGTGCACAGCATATAGCAAACATTCAATATTTTTTATTGAAGTTAATTAATATTAATACTCTCTTCTTTATAAAAGATCCAAATCTTGGAGCTAACAATAATATTTAAAGATAAGAGAAGCTTAGGTCTGCTCCTTTTTCTGGTTGTTTATTTATTTATTTATTTTTAATTTTTTTTTTTTTTTTAATTTCATTATTTTTAGAAAGAGGGGAAGGGAGAGAGACAGAGAGGGAGAGAGACATCAATGTATGGTTGCTTTTCCCCTGCCTCCAGCCACAGACCTGACTGGACACCTGGTTTGCAACCTGGTTATGTGCCCTGGCTGGGGAATCGAACCTGCGACCTTTGGATTGGCAGGCCAGCGCCTTATCCACTGTGCTACCAGCCAGGGCTTTGGTTTTTTATATTCTGCATGAAAAAAAAAAAAAAAAAAAGGGCAGAAGGAAACCAATCATTATTTATGTACTTTGAGGCCCAGAACTGGAATTAGGCAAAGAGTGTAGGCAGTATAAATACAATTTAAAGGATCAGAAGTGCTGGGAATAAATGTCTAGAATGTCCCAGTGGTTTTCATCAGAGTAATTTTGTGCCCACTCATTCTAGGATATTTGGCAATGTTTGGAGACATTTTTGACAGTCATGACTGAGGGGTGCTACTGGCATCTAGTGGGTAGAGGCCAGGGGTGCTCCTAAACATCCTATATCCATAGGGCAGCCCCACAGCACATAATGATATGGGCCAAAATATCAACACTGATGAAGCTGAGAAACTTGTCTAGAGCATCAAGAAGTGCCCTAACATTAGAGGAGGTTTTCCTTCTAGTTGTGGCCAACATTTTCCCAAATATTACCAGAGGTTTTGGTAGAGACTAGGGTTTGTCTTTCATGAAGGGAAGTCAAGCCAAGTATTATAAATAAGCACACAGTCTTATTCATAGAAAATGATTGCCTGCTTTATTGGAGAGATGTTACATGAACTGCCAACCAATCCTTAGATGTCCATGAATAGCTTATAGAAAACACAAAATAACTTCCTCTGAATAAATGATTTTTAAATTAAACTTTGATACTGGGCCCTGGACCTGAGAAGCCACTGTATCCTAATGAACTACGGTATTGGAAAGTGGAACCAGCTGCCCTGTAAGCTGTAACTGAACCTAAATATGAGGGTACCTGCACTGGGGATACAGATGGAAATCCAGCCAGGAATCAGAAATTGCCACCACCTTGTAAGCTCATGCTGTATCTGTGGCCATGGCTACATGATCCAAATGTTTGTACAAATAGTAGGAAATTAAGTGGATGTTAAGGTGTTTCTAACTATCTAGGTACTTAACATTTATTACCCTCCCCCAAAAAGATTGAATTGTGTTTTCGGTTACATTTTTGCAATGTATGTTTTTATTTTTCCTACACAACTAAAGCTGAGTAGAATAAATTATTTTAAACTATTTGGTAAACTTAAGAAAATGTGCAGATTCCCTACATATGAACATGGAAAAAAAAGATAAATAAAACCCAGCTACACCAGTGTAATTGATCTGGAAGCTAAAGGCCATCCCAACAAAATTAGATATGTCTTCTCGTTTATTTATTTATTTATAAACTATTTTTTTAAATTAATGTCACATTTTTTAACTTTTTTTTTTTTTAAAGAGTTTATTATTTCCAGAGAGAGAGGAAGGGAGAGAGGCAGAGAGGGAAAGAGACATCAATGTATGGTTGCTTTTCCCCTGCCTCCAGCCACAGACCTAACTGGAGACCTGGTTTGCAACCTGGTTATGTGCCCTGGCTGGGGAATCGAACCTGCGACCTTTAGGTTCGCAGGCCGGCGTCTTAACCACTATGCTACCAGCCAGGGCATTCTCATTTATTTAAATACTTAAATTAACTTTAGATTCAAGTTTTAATTTATTTCTTTTCTGTTTAAAACTCAAATATAATTCATTTCTAGATTTCATCTTATTTTGCTATGAAAAGTGAAGCAAGATATTGTGTGTGTGTATAGTATGTGACTATTTTATATGCACCTGTTACTCTGGGAAGCTGTATTCTTTTGTTACATATTTCAAATTCAAATGTTGCCTAATTTTAAAGGTCTCAATTTCCTGTCTTCTTCCTAAGCATCCCAGTGTGAAGTTTCACCCTCCCAGCATTCTGTTGTTCCATCTCTTTGAGATCACTGTTTTCTGACCTCTACTCTCAGGAGAAGGGAAGTTAGAGGAAGCCTGGGGTAAGGCCTGTTTCTCAAGAGGATCCTCATATAACAGGAAAATGAAAGAGTTTCCTAGGTAGAAAGGGCATTACCCAAAAAAAAAAGGCCAAACTCCACTCCCATACAAGGGAATTGGCAAAGAGCAGGAGTGGGATACAGAGCAAAGGTCTCAAAGTCTCAGGTCTATCCAGCAGGACACATAAGTCTAAGGGTAAAAGGAGATGCTTAGAAAGGGTTGCCTCTATGGACCTCCACACCTGAGCCTTTGGTGGGAGGGAGCTATCGGGGACCACAAGAACTTTTGTATTATTGGCAAATTATCCAGTTCCTTTCTGTTCCCTTCTCATTTTCATTCACTCTGTATCAGTCACTGAGGACCAGCATCTCCTTCCAAGACTCTTCCCTCTATTAACCCCTTTGACAACACACCAGCCTGCTCATCAGCTTGCTTTTCAATGCTTCATTCTTTCTATTGTATGGGCTATCCTTATGACTTCCCCTCTCCTGCTAAGTACTTTGGATATTTTACTGCTTTTCTTCCCTATTATTTTTTCTAAAATATTATATCTCATATCGGACAAGATCAGTCACGTTCAGGGTGGTATGTCCATAGACTACATCTCATATCAAAAACCACCTCTGAAAGTCCTCATCAGTATCTATGTACTGTTCTAATTAATGTCTTTCAGGAAATTCAGTTCTGCACATCAAGCTACTTCCTAAATAATTTCAAACTGCTGTTCCATCATCAACCCAAATTTAATATATCTAATTTCAAAATAAATCCTCATTCTCCACTTCAAAACAAGCTCTTCCTCTCACTTCTCAAGATCTGTTTATCTTGCTAAATTTGCTTAGTTGAAGTCATTCATGGTTCTGTCCCATTTGGCAAGCAAGTTGGTACTATGGCATGGCAACAGCAACACAAAAATTTACTCCTACCTTTTCATTCATCATTAACACTTTTGAAAATAGACAATCCAAAGAATTAATACAAAATCTGAAAAATGCTATGTGCATATAATTATTTTTAATATTGAGGTAGCATCTAACATATTTAAAATTTAAAAACCATTAGGTTTTTAAACATGGAGAAACATGTGCTACCTTAAAAATATAAAAGTAAGATATACATTTGTACTCCCAATGATTAAAACTATGTACAATATGCATACAAAATGACTGTAAATACACTAAAATAATAATAATTGTTCAGAAAGTGACCTTTCATTGTATATTGTTTTAACTCATACCTAACGAAGAAAAGGAAATTTCTTCACTATCTAAGATTCCTAGATTCCTCAGCTGTCTATTGTTTGGCTATTAAGTTTTGTATATTAATGCTCTAAGTATCATTTATATCCATTATATCATTTATTATTTTATTTTTACTTTTGCTATTCCACCCTTATTCAAGCCCTGATAGGGTCTTTGGAGGAAGAACCTTTAGGTTAATACCCTCAACACTCACTCCCATCTTCTTTTTTCTCCTGATCTTCTAGCCAACAACTTCATGCCCAAGCTTAACAGAGATCATGTGACAGAGTTCTGATGAACGAAGCATTTGCAGAAATCTACTAAAAGATTCCAAGGGCAGTCCTGCTTTTCTGAAGATGGAATAACATGATGATGACTGTTCACCTGCCAAGGATGGTGGGAGAGAAGAAAGAAAGGGCCTGGGTTCCTGAGAGTATCATTATGACACCTAACTCTGAACTTCTTATGGGAGAAAAATAGCACTTATAGTATTGTAGCTTCTGTTTCCTGTTATTTATAGCTGAATGTGTTACTGACAAATATTTTACCTAGCTGCCTTTCTGATTCTAGTCTTATATCATTCACTTAACCCTACATTTATTGTATAAATGTGAAGGAAAAAAAAAGACCAGAAGAGAATAGTAAATAATAAACACTGACAATAAAAGCAAAGAACAGCTAACATCTAAAAACAAGTTTGAAGACCTGAAGACTACAAAACATATAAATAAAAAGTTGAAGAGTAATCTAAATCCATTCAGTAAAGTTTTTTAATATTCTTGCATAAATCAATAGTTTCTTAAGGCATTACTACTAGTACTACAGTGCAGTATAGTAATGAAGGCTCCCAAGAAATTGTCATACAAAAAATATTCAGCCTCAAGTAAATACAATGGTGAGCCAAACAAAGGACATTATTGTAGAAGCTTAGAGTTGAATTGAGGGGGAAAACACATGAACAAAATAATTGCAAAGTAAGTAATTAAAATTTGGACTATGATTTATCAAATTAAAGCATGAGTTTTATAAAATAGAAACTAGTCTAATACAAGTATTAGTGGAGCTGCCTGCAAGGAAGGCATCCAAAGAAAACTGACTATAAACTTGTCTTGTTAAAGAAATGAAGGGAAAAAGGGTGTGGAAGAGGTAAATAGTATTTGGGGAGAAGGGATGGAACATACAAAGGCTTTGGGACAAGAAGACAAATACTATTTCTGAGGAACTCAAAGAAGATCCTGGTGGCTAACCTGTGTGTATATGTTTGCTCTAACTCATCAAGAAAAGATACAGTTGTCTGGCAAGATGGCAGAGGAGTAAGTGGAGCTACACCAATCTCCTCCCAGGTTGCATCTGGAATTACTTTTTTAGAGAATAAGTCAGCTGGAATTACCAACAGAACACAAAAGAAGTTCTATAACCATGGACAGAACAGAAGAGGGCTCTTCATCACAATGTGACTGGTAGGAATCATGGAAATGTGAGAGGTCTGGCAGCCCCCACTGGAGGCAGCAGCTGTAGGAATGGAGCTGGGCGCTCCACCTGAGAAGGGTGGGTTCTGGTCCCCTAGCTGGGTTTCCCAGCCTACGGCAACACTGCGGAGAGTAAAACAGTATATAGCCCAGAAGGATGGAAAGCCATGGGGTTTACAAGCTTACGAGATCACTGGAGACAGAGAACTACTAGGGTGACCAGAGTGAAAATACTTTGGCAACTACCTAACCTGAGCTCCAGCGGAGGGAGGGCAGAGAGGACTGAAGACATGTGAGGAGAATTGTGGTGGTGGCTTAGAGGAGATAAGTGAGGAAGCAGCAGTGGGGATCCTGGTGCTGACTCATTGCATGCACCTCTGAAGGACTGTGCTGCACTAAGGCGTTTCCATATAAGGAGTTCTCATAGCCACGCCCACTGCAAGTAATCTGCCCCACCCAGTGGTTCCTGAGCCTGGCACCTGATCACAACTCTTTGTTTTGCATCTAAATAAACCTATCCTGCTTTGCCCTGTCTGAGCATAAACACAGTAGTTGGCACCTGAAGCACTATTTCTCACTAAGCAGCACCTGGGCCTAGTGGCTGATTACAAACCCCCTGAATTATAGCCCGGTCAGTCAGTCAGCCCTGCACAGTGGTGTGCAAGCCTCATGGGTGACTTGTTCTGCAACTGAGACAGTCCTTCTTGCTCAGCAGAGGCTAGGAATGGTGGCTGATTACAAACTCTCTGACCTACAGCTGGGTCAGGCAGACAGTCCCTTGCAGTGGTGTATGAGGCTGGTGACTGAACGTGGATTCATTGATTGCCAACTGAGTCAGTTATACTCGCCCAGAAGTGCCTGGGCCTGGCAGCTGATTACAAACTCTCTGACTTTACAACTGAGTCAGACAGTCAGCCCCACACAGTAGCAAGTAAGCCTGTTGACTGATTGTGGATTCATTGGTTCACAACTGAGTTTGTTTGTCCCACCCAGTGACTCTGGGCCTGGGGGCTGATCACAAACTCATTGGATTACAGTTGAATCTTTCAGTATAGTCCAGTGGCCCCTTAGGCTGACAGCTGGGCACAAAATCATTGCATTACAATAGAAACTTCCAGTTGAGCCCACCTGAGCCTGGTGGCTAACCACAGATTAATTGGATTGCAGTTGAATCTTGCTCTCTAGCCCAGTGGCTCCTAAGCCTGGTGGCTGAACACAGATCCAATGATTTACATCTGAATCTGTCCCACTGAGGTGCACTTGAGCTGGCATCTGATCCATTGGATTACAATTAAACCTCTCTGTCTAGCCCAGCAGGGCCTGAGTTTGGCAGCTGTTTAAGTGATTTACAACTGAATTGGTCTCCCAACCAAGCTGCATCAGAGCTTGTCAGTGAATCACTGATAGGATTACAACTAAATCAATCCTTCTAGCCTAGCAGTTCCTTAGCCTGACAGCTGATGACAGTCTGATTGGATTACAATGAAACCCAAAAATGGGAAGAAAAATAAACAGTCCATCCCCAAAAGGAAAGGAGGAATCTCCAGAAAGATCACTAAATGAAACAGAGGCAAGCAAGCTATCAGATATAAAATTCAAAATAATGATGATAGAGAAACTCAATGAGTTCAGCCAGCTCAAAGAAAACTACAAACAACTCCAGGGGAACTACAAAGAACTCCAGGGCACTACAAAGAATGTCCTGAGAACTACACGGGCATTAAAAAGGACACAGGAAATATCAGTAAGAACCAGGAGGAAATAAAGAATACAATTTCTGAATTGAAGAATACAGTAGAAGGAATCAACAGTAGGCGAGAGGAAGCAGAGGATCAGATAAGTCAGCCAGAGGACAACGTAGAAAAATATTCCAAGACAGTGCCACAGAATGGAAAAAGGCTGAACAAGAATGAAGAGGCTTTAAGAGAGCTGCAGGACAACATCAAATACAATAATATCCATACCATAGAAGTACCAGAAGGAGAAGAGAAACAAGGAAGAGAAAACCTGTTCAAAAAAGTAATGATAGAAAACTCTAAAATGATGAGTGAAAATGTTACTCAAGTTCAGGAAGCACTGAAGATCCCAATGAGGATGAATCCAAACAGACCCACTCCACAACACATTATAATTAAAATGGGAAATTTCAAAGACAAAGAGAGAATCCTAAAAGCATCAAGAGAGAAATAGCTAATAATATATAAAGGGGCTCCCATAAAGTTATCAAATGATTATTCAATAGAAACAATACAAGCCAGAAAGAACTGGCAAAAAATATTCCAAGTAATGGGAAACAAAGGCTCTACCCAGCAAGGCTCTCATTCAAAATAGAAGGAGGAATAAGGAGTTTCCCAGAAAAAAGAAGACTAAAAGAATACATCTCTACCAAACCAGCATTGCAAGGATTTCTGAAGGAGTCTGCTTTAAAAAATGAAGAAACAGAAAGAGAGAAAAGAACACAGGTACAAAGGGGAAAACTGGCAATAAATAAGTATCAATCAGTAATAACCTTAATTGTAAATGGATTAAATGTACCAATCAAAAGACAGAGGGTAGCTGAATGGATAAGAAAACATGACCCACGTACATGGTATCTTCAAGAGACCCACCTCAGAACAAAAGATCAACACAGATTGAAAGTGAAGGGATGAAAAAATATATATCAAGCAAATGGACATGAAAAAAAGGCTGGAGTAGCAATACTTATTTCAGACAAAATAGATTTTATGATTAAGTCCATAAAAAGAGACAAAGAAGGACATTTCATAATACTTAAGGGAACAATCAATCCATCAAGAAGATATAACTCTAGCAAACATACATACACCAAATATGGGATCTCCCAAATACATAAGGAAAATCTTGGAGGACTTCAAGAAGCATATACACAGCAACTCACTAGTACTAAGGGGTTTTGATATCCCATTATCAACAATGGACAGATGTTCCAAACAAAAAATCATCAAGGATATCGTGGCATTGAACAACACTCTAGAGGAAACGGACTTAACTGATATATACTGAACCCTTTACCCCAAAGAAGCAAAACACATTCTTTTCAAATGCACATGGAACATTCTCTTTGATATACCACATGGTAGGTTGTAAGGCAGATCTCCATAAATGCAGGAAAATTGGAATCATACCAAACATCTTCTCAGATCATAATGGCTTGAAACTAGAAACCAATCTCTAACTCATGGAGACTGAATAACATGTTTTTAAGTAATGAATGGGTTAATGATGAGATCAAAGATGAAATCAAAAAGTTTCCGGAAACAAAGGACAATGAATGCACAACGGCCCAAACCCTATGGGACACAGCAAAGGCAGTCCTCAGAAAGAACTTCATAGCAATACAGGCCTACCTAAAGAGGATAGAAGAAGCTTATACAAACAACCTAACCATAATCCTGCAAGATCTAGAGGAGCAACAACAAACAAAGCCCAGAGCAAGAGGAAGGAAGGAAGTCATCAAGATCAGAGCAGAATTAAATAACTTAAAGACTAAATCTACAATTCAAAGGAGCAACAAGTCCAGGAGCTGGTTCTTTGAAAAAATAAACAAAATTGGCAAGCCTTTAATCAGACTTATCAAGAAAAGGAGAGAGGACCCAAATAAATAAAATCAGAAATGACAGAGGAGAAATCACAACTGATACTTCAGAAATACAAAGGATTGTAATAAATTACTACAAACAACAATATGACAAGAAATATGACAACCTGGATGAAATGGACATATTTCTGGAAATGTATAACCTACCAAAATTGAATCCAGAAGAAGCATAAGTCCTGAATAGGCCAAAAACAGCAAGTGAAATTGAAGAAGTAATCAAAAATCTCCCAAAGCAAAAGAGCCTCAGACCACATGGCTACACTGGTGAATTCTACCAAACATTTAAAGAAGAACTAACCCCTATCCTTCTCAAGCTATTCTAAAAAAATCCAAGAAGAGGGAAGAATCCCAAATTAGAATTATACTGAGGCCAATATGATTCTAATCACAAAACCATATCAAGACACAACTAAGAAAGAAAACTATAGGTCAATATCACTGATGAACATAGATGCTAAGATTCTCAACAAAATATTGGTCAACCAGATCCAGCAATACATTAAAAAGATCATGCACCATGATCACGTGGGTTTCATCCCAGGATGGAAGGAGGGTATAACATTTGCAAATCAATAAATGTAATACACCACACCAACAAATTGAAAGATAAAAACCATATGATCATATCAATAGATGCTGAAAAAGCATTTGAGAAGTACAGCAGCCATTTATGATAAAAACACTCAGCAAAATGGGAAAAGAGGGAACATACCTCAACATCATAAAGGCCATCTATGAGAAACCTGAAGCCAACATCATACTCAATGGACAAAAACTAAAAGCTTTCCCCTTAAGATCAAGAACAAGACAAAGTTGTCTACTTTCTCCAATTCTGTTCAACATCATTTTGCAAGTTCTAGCTATAGCTATCAGGGAAGAAAAAGGAATCAAAGGTATCCAAATTGGAAAGGAGAAAGTCAAACTGTTATTATTTACAGATGATATGATAATGGACATACAAAACCCAATAGGCTCAACCAAAAACTTACTTGACATAATAAGCAAATTTAACAAAATAGCTGGATATAAAGTCAATATTCAGAAACCAAAAGCATTTTGTATACCAATAATGAAATATCAGAAATAGAAGCAAAAAAAAAAAAACAAATCCAATTTACCATAGCAACAAGAAAAATAAAGTACTTAGGAATAAACATAACCAAGGAGGTAAAAGACCTGTACTCAGAAAACTACAGAACATTGAAGAAAGAAATTAAGGAAGATACAAATAAATGGAAGCATATGCCATGTTCATAAACGGGAAGAATTAACATCATTAAAATGTCCATACTACCCAAAGCAATCTACAGATTCAATGTAATCTCAATTAAAACACCAATGACATACATCACAAAAATAGAAAAAAATACCTCAAAAATGTATATGGAGCCAAATATGCCTACATATAGCCACAGCAATCTTGAGAAAGAAGGACAAGGTAGGAGGAATATAATACTAGATATAAAACTATATAACAAGGCAACTATCATCAAAACTGTCTGGTACTGACATAAGAATAGACATATAGATCAATGGAACACAATAAAGATCCCAGAAATAAACCCAGGACTCTATGGTCAATTAATATTTGACAAAGAGGGAAGGAACATAAAATGGAGTAAGAACAGTCTCTTCAATAAGTGGTGTTGGGAAAACTGGACAGCAACATGCGAAAAGATAAAACTAGATCACCAACTTACACCATACACCAGAATAAACTCAAGATGGATAAAGGACTTAAACAGAAGCAGTGCCACCATAAAGGTCCTGGAGAAAAATATAGGCAGTAAAATTTTTGACATCCTATGCAGAAATATGTTTACTGATACTTCACCAAGGGCAAAGGAAATAACAGAACTATATCAAATTGAAGTTTCTGTTCAGCTAAAGAAAACATCAGCAAAATTCAAAGGAAACCAACTATATGAAAAAACATAATTGCCAATGATACCTCAGACAAGGGTTTGATCTCCAAAATATATAAAGAACTAACGCGACTCAACACCAGGGAGACAGACAGACCAATTAAAAAATGAACAAAAGACCTGAACAGACAACTTACTGAGGAAGACATACCAAAGGCCCAGAGGCATATGAAAGAATGCTCAACATCACTAGCCATCATAGAGATGCAAATTAAAACCACAATAAGATACCACCTCACACCTGTCAGAATGGCAATGATAAACAAATCAACAAACAGCAAGTGTTGGCAAGGATGCGGGGCAAAGGGAACCCTGGTGCACTGTTGTTAGGAATGCAGGCTGGTGCAGCCACTATGGAAAACAGTATGCAACTTGTACCCTTTGCAACAACATGGATGGAACTGGAGGGTATTATGCTTAGTGAAATAAGCCAGTCAGTGAAGGACAAATATCATATGATCTCACCCATTACGAGGCAATAATGAGCAAAACTAACAACAAGCAAAACAGAACCAAGTATATGAATACAAGGAATAGGCCTTCAGTGGTCAGGGGGAAAGGGGTTGGGGGGAGGGGGGAGGCAGAGGCAAGAAAGGGGAGCAGCTTAGACAAGAACCTAGTATAAAGGAACCATGGACATGGACAACAGGTGGGATGGACTTTGGGGGGAATGGGTGGGTGGGGAGGGGGACAGAGGGGAGCAAAACGGGGATGAATGTAATACAACAACAATAAAATTTTAAAAAGAAAAAAGAAAAAAATAAAACAGTATGCAGTTTTTTAAAAAAACTAAAAATGGAATTGCCTTTTGATCCAGCAATTCCACTACTGGGACTATAACCAAAGAATCCTGAAACACCAATTAATAAGAACCTATGTACCCCTATGTTCACGGCAGTATTATTTATAATAGCCAAGTGCTGGAAACAGCCTAAGTGCCCATCAGTGGATGATTGGATCAAAACACTTTGCTACATTTACACAATGGAATACTACACTGCAGAAAGAAGGAACTTCTACCCTTTGCAACAACTTGGATGGAACTGGAAAGTATTATGCTTAGTGAAATAAGCCAGTCAGTGAAAGACAAATACCATATGATTTCACCCATTACAGGACAATAATGAACAAAACAAACAAACAAGCTAAACAGAACCAGATACTTGAATACAATGAATAGATCTTCAGTGGGTCGAGGGGAAGGGATGGGAGTGAGGGAGGGGAGGAGGCAAAGAAGGGGAGCATTTCAGTCAAGGAACTAGCAGGGAAGAACCATGGACATCAACAAGTGGGATTGACTTTGGGGGAGAGTGGGTGGGCGGGGAAGGGGAGAGAAAAGGGGATTGATGTAATATAACAATAAAATTAAAATTAAAAAAAAAGACAGAAAAGATACAGTTATATTCAATATATTCTGCTCAAAAGAATACCCAAGTGTGAAACTAGTTTTGAAAATATTTTCTACAAAAAAAAATACAATTAAAATAGTTAACTGCTAAAAACACTATCTATAATTTTTGCATTGTTAGTTTTTCTAATATTTAAGCATTTACTAAGTACCAGCTCTATAGTAAGTTCTGGGAATACAACTGTAAGTAGGTTACATTCTGTGGCTTTCAGGTCATTACAATAAGTAATGAAGAAACTGAGATAAAGGGATTACAGTTAAGTACAAGGAGTACATACATGCAAGTATGGTCAAAGGCTAGGGGGACATCCAAAGGAAATGATTATATGCAGGAAGCATCTGGTTTCCATAGTGACTGGTCCAGATTTTCCAGAATGTTGTGAGTTGCTGTGACCTGGATAGAATACAGGTGCTGGTGGAGGCCTGCAGCTTGTGGGCCTACATCTTCTAAACAAAATCACTGGGGTAATTTGCCCCAGCATGTCCTAAGGTTCTGTTTAAGAGCAGCTTTGTACAGATTTATTGACTGGATATTGGAGTGATAAAAAGTGTGGAGAGTTAGCATAAATTCGGATGGACAACTGGAGCATTTAGCTCCTTCAGGAGGTCCACACAGCAGCAGCAGACAGGAGAGACTGTGTGGGTTTGTAACAGTGTGGGAGCACAGCAACTGTGAGCTCAGCAGCTGGGAATGACTTGAGGGGCATGGCAACTGGGACCCACCCTGACTGTTAAGAGACTGCTAATTGCTCAGCCCCATCCCCTAAGGCTCTTAAACCTGACTGAAGATTACAGAGAGAGACTTGATCAACGAAAAGAGGCAGACAAAGGAAATAGAATGCTGCTAATTGCAAACAGACTGCCTAGGCCCAAACTGGGGAGTGATTCAGCATCACCAGGGGCCAAGGCAGAGAAGAAAGGGAAAAAAACCCAGATACTATGGTGATGAAATACATCATGATGTTCTACATGAATTATGGGTCCTCAGCATATCTTTTTAACATTCCTTTCTTGTCCTCATGGTTAGTGCATTTTAAGTAACCAGTGTTTACATGATAGTGTATCTCAACCCTAACCTCCCTTCTGTCACCCCATACTATCACCTGATTTCCATTTCTTACTTTTATTTTAAATTCTATTTTCTCTCCAGCTACTACTCATTTCCAATCCCCACCCTAATTATTTCTCCCTTCTTCAGCCCTTCAAAACTATTATTTTTGTCATTAGTCACCACACACTTTTTTTCTCTTCATAAAATACAATTTTTCTCTCTCCAGCTTAACTAGTCCACAGTTCATTGAGTGTGGATAGAGAGGTAAGTTGTAGCACCTTTGCAAGCTTATTTATAGATCTTTACTATTCTGGTATTTCAAATCTCAAATCATAACATCCCTCTTTCCTACTCCACTATACCTTTCTCCAACCCTTTCCTTCTCTCCTTTCCAATTTGAGTTTTCCCTTGCCCTAGTCTGGACCCAAATCCTCACTCCTAGTATTCCTCCTCCCTACAATACTTTAAAATCACTTTTATTTCCTCCACATATCTCTTAAGCTTCTCTTCCTCTCCATATTACCTCTCACTCCCAACCCGCCTATAGTAATGATTGCTCATACATTGTTGACAGTGCTGTGATGAAACTTTCACTACTTTGGTTTTTTTTTACTCTTTTTTATTAATTCAACTTCCTTTTTATGTATGTGTGTTTATTCTCTCACACAGTAACTATATACATAGTATACATACATATACATATACATATAAATTTGTATTTAGGCTTAATACTGTACACTTGGCCTTTCTTCATTTTTATTCTTTTTTCCCATTTCTATGTAAGATGTAAATTTTGCTTTATTTCTCTCATCACCTTGCCACTTCTTATTACTATCATTGCTCCTTCCTCTCACTTCAAAAATCATTTAGATTTCAGTCAGTCAACTCAGTTGTTTTTTGTCTCTTATAATAGTCTTAATCTCTTTACATCTTTATAAATACTGGCTCATATGAAGCTGAGAATATGACTGAGGGTGGGGAATATCTTTAAGGATGTGGGTATTTTGCCTGGCACATTTGCAGTTGAAAGTGTGACTGACACTGACTGGTGTGGCTCCATGGATTGAGCACTGGCCTGCGAACCCAAGTGTCACTGGTTTGATTCCCAGTCAGGGCACATACACTGGTTGCAATCCAGGTCTTCAGCCAGGTCCCCAGCTAGAGGCAGGTGAAAGATAACCATACATTGATGTTTCTCTCCCTTTCTTCCTCCTTCCCTTCTCCTTTCTCTAAAAATAATGAATAAAATATTTTTAATGAACATTTTAATATATTTTATTTATTTTGCTATTACAGTTGTCCCAGTTTTCCCTCCTTTGCCCCTCTCTATCCAGTACTCCATTTCCTCCAGCAATGTCCCCACTTAGTTCATGTCCACGTGTCAGGCATTTAAGTTCTTTGGCTTCTCTTTGTTCTCCTTAACATCCTCCTGTATATTGTGTAACCACCAATTACGTGTACTTTTTTTTTTCCTTTCTCATCCAAACAATTCACCATTTAATTACTGCCTTCTGTAAGCTTCTCAAATCATATTAATACAAAGTTTTCATTATTCCAAAATGCCTGTTAGTTCATTTGTTTAAAGAATTACTCTTTTAAGTAATATGAATTGAATACATTTACAACCATACATATTTTTACACATATTTAAAGTACATACTGGATTTTAAGGAGTTAATATAAAAAATTTAAAACATGCCAATAGCTTACATAATTATTACATGTTAGATGATAGTGTTTTAGATATATTGTAGCAAAATTAAGATTTTTCTTCTTTAATACTTATTTTACTCTGGAATGCTATTTTTGTGAAATATATCACAGAAATGGTGCATTGCAGAACTCACTTTCATGAAAGTTGTCCTAGAGACTTTGCCAAACCCATAGTAAAAATTGAATTTGGTTTTTGAGTCAGATCCTCCCCACTCCAATAATACAACTCAACTTTATTTTAAGCTACTGGAAGAACTACAACTTATTCTTTTTGGAGTTTTCCATCTTAAATAGTGCATTTATTTATTTATTTAGGCTGTGCACAGGTCTTACTTCTTTCAATACCCTCTGTTTTTTTCTCTACATGTGTTTCTTTTAAAAACAAAAAAGTGTGATTGAGGGTGGCGGATATCTTTGAAGGTGTGGTTATATTGACTGATCTGGTGGTTCTGTTTTAGTAGCAACTCAATAACTGTATATAAGATGTGGTGGAATGAGTGACTCTCAATCAGCTATCCAGAGAGAAGGACCCACCAAAGCACAACACATAACCAAACCAAAATACAACCAGACAGCCCACATAAATGGTGTAAAGGGTATCCTAAGAGCAGAAAGTTTAGGAAACCTAGGAGACTGCACTACTCAATCCCACAGGACTCCTACAACCAGAAGGTCAATCCACCAAGGCAGGGAATCAAAGGAGATTAATCTAAGAAACAGAAACAAGCAAGAAGAGACTTTCTGAGGAGGAAAAGAGAAAAATCCCTCACCAAAAGAAAAGAAGGAGTCTCCAGAAAGACTGCTAAATGAAAGAAAAGAAAGGAAACTGTCAGGCATGGAATTTAAAACAATGGAATATCAATGAGCTCAGCAAGCTCAAAGAAAAGTACAAAGAACTCCAGAGTAACTACAAAGAACTCTAGGGAAACTACAAGTAACTTACAGAAAATTACACCAGCATTAAAAAGGACACAGAAACTATCGATAAGAGCCAGGAGGAAAAGAAGAATACAATTTCTGAATTGAAGAACACAGTAGAATGATTCCAAAGCAGGCTAGAGGAAGCAGAGGACCAGATCAGTGAATTGGAGGACAACATAGAAAACATACCCAGACAGTGCAACAAACTTAAAAAGGACTGAAAGAGAAAAAAGAGGTGTTAAGAGAGCTGAGGGATAATATGAAATGTAATAATACCCATATCATATAAATGCCAGAAAAGAGAAGAATAGGAACAAGGAATAGAAAACTTGTTTAAAAAGTAAAACAGGAAACTTCCCAAAATTGGTGAAAGAAAAATCCTAACCAAATTCAGGAAGCATAGAGGGTCTCAATGAAAATGAACCCAAAGAGGCCTACACCAAGACACATCATAAATAAAATAGCAACGGTCAAAGACAAACAGAGAATCCTAAAGGCAGCAACAGAGAAATAGCTAATTACATAAAATGAAAATTCAATAAGGCTATCAGCCTATTTCTCAACAGAAACACTAGAAGCCAGAAGAGAATGGAAAAAAATATTCCCAGCAATGAAAAGCAAAGGCCTACAACCAAGACTACTCTACCCAGCAAGGCTTTCATTAAAAATGAAAGGTGAAAAAAGAAGTTTCAAAGACAAAAGAACATGAATAGATCTAAACCAAACAAGTGTTGCAAGAGATGTTAAATGGACTGCTATAAGAAGATGATGGGGGGGGGGGGTGACAGAGGGAGAGAGAGAGAGAGAGAAGAATGAAGAACATGGGTACAAAATAAAAAATAACAATGGATAAGTACCTATCAATAATAACATTAAGCCCTGGCTAGTGGCTCAGTGAATAGGCACCAGCCTGTGAACCCAATGGTTGCTGGATTGATTCCCAGTCAGGGCACATAACCAGGTTGCAAGCCAAGTCTCCAGCCAGGCCTGTAGTTCAAGGGAGATGAAAACAACCATACACTGATGTTTCTCTCCATTTCTTCCCTCCCTCCCTGCCCTTATCTCTCAAAGTAATGAATAAAATCTTTTTTTTAAGTATACTTTAAAAATAATAATAATAATATTAAATGTAAATTGATTAAATGTTCCAATCAAAAGACATAAGGTAGCAGAATGGATAAGAAAACATGACCCACATATAGCTGTTTATAAGAGATCCACCTCAGAACAAAATATCTACACAGATAGAAAGTAAAGGGATGAATAAAATATTTTAAGCAAATGGACAAATGAAAAAGGCTTCAGTAGCAATACTCTTACCAGACAAAATAGATTTCACAACTAAGACCATTAAAAAGATTAAAAACAGGCATTTCATAATACTTAAGGGAAGAGTCCATCAAGAAAACACCCTTGTAAACATATATGTACTCAATATAGGAGCAACCAATTATATAAGAAAAATCATGGACGACTTCAAGAAGGGCATAATCAAGAACACCCTCATAACTGGGGGATTTTAACACCCCATTGTCAACAAGAGACATATCTTCCAAACAAAGAGACACAAATGATGTTATGGCATTGAACTATAATGTAGATTAAATTTATTTAATAGATATATACAGTATATAGAACGTTTCACCCCAGGGAAGCAAAATGAACTTTCTTTAAAAAAAAAAAAAAAGCCTCCACAAACAAAAAACTAAAATTTCATCAAATATCTTCTCAGTTCACAATGGCTTGAAAATAGAAACTAGAGAGGAAAGATGGTGACAGAGTAGAGGGCAGTGCTGACAGCATTCTCAAGTGCCAGAGCAGCTGGAGGATAGAGTAGGGAGCACAAGACGTCTGCAGGTCCCTACAAATTGGAGCAGTAACCATCTGAATTCAGTGATGCACAGCCCAGAGGCTGCAGAGATCTACAAGAGAGCAGGTGAAATAGTTCTGAACCACCAGCCTGCAGGCCAAGGTTGGTTCTGGGCAGTGGCAGCACTGCACAGAGGGGTGACTCTGGCTGAAGACAGTTTCAGGCTCCCAGTGAATAGAAGTCTGAGTAGTGAAGTGTGGGCAATGAGAACAAACTCTGGGAGACTGAAGAATTGAACTCCTGCAGGGGAGGGACTGTGAAAGCTGTGCTCTGGAGGCTAAGAGGAAGCGCCCTCCCAGGGAATGAGGCAGAGGAGGAGGAGAGACCCGTGGAACACAGGAGCAGGGGAGCTGGGAGTGCACCACCTGGGGCAGCATGAGGGCAGAGAACTGTGCCACTGCACCACCTGGGGAGAGGGAAGCTCAGAGCCCTAGCAAGAAGGGAGGCCAAACCCCCGATACCCACACCCTTGCACAGGCTCCCATGGAAACTACATCTGGAAACTGTGCACCAGGGAACTTAACACTGGCACAACAAGTGTGTCCATTGCAGGCAGCAAAAACCTCCTCAAATAGCTGGAAGGGAAGGACTAGCCATTGCCAGCACTGTTCCTGCAGGGCTCCCCACAGAACCAGGTGCCTATTTAAGGCTGCAAAAACTGCCTCAAAGAGCTGAAAGAGAAGAGGTAGCCATAACTAGTGCGCAGCTTGGGCTCCCCCATAGAGCTAGATGCCCATAGCAGGTGGCAAAAACCTCCTACAACAGCTGGATGGGGAGGCCTAGCCATCAATGGTGCAAAGGGCACTGGTGGCAGATGGAACCCTCCTTGAAGAGCCAGAAGGGGATGGGTAGCCATTGGTACCACAAAAGCACCAGCAGTTCTCCAGGCAGAACCAGCGTGAAAAGGGAGGGCCCCAAAACTCCAGCAGTGCTGAAACCCAGCTAGACTACTGGAGGCTCAGCCTAACCGGGGATGTGGCAATCAGAACCAGCCCTGACTGTAACAGCCAAAGGCCCTACCACTTCAAGGCCATGCAGTCTGACTGTAGACTGCAGAGACTTGATCAAGAAAAAGAGGCAGACTCAGGAAATAGATTGCTGCTAATCTCAAGCACCTGAGTTACACCGAGAGCTACATGAACTATTAATCCCTAATATATCCTTTTTAAAAGTTACTTCCACCCCACACAATTAGTGCATTTTAAGTAAATATTGTTTACATCATAGCATATCCCAAATTCCATATTTTTACTCCTCCCTTCTCTCAATTCATTTAACTACCCAAGATACCCCTCTTACCTTTGTTTTAAAGTCTACTCACTCTAATCCTACAACTCATTCCCAGCCCTCAATCTAAGTATTCCTCCTCTCCTCAGCCTTTTAATACTTTTTCTGTGAGTGCGTTACTAGGGACTACACATTCTTTTTCCTGCTAAAAACACACTGGTCCTGGCTGTACCTTGACCAATCAGTGCACATTGAGGGTAGACAGGAATATAGATGCTGCAACTATATATATATATATATATATATATATATATATATATATAGGCTTAATAATGTTCACTTGCACTTGAGGCATTCTGATTTTCCACCTCCCCATTTCTATATAAGAGATAAAGTTAGCTGTCTCCCTCTCATGGCCACTATCTTTGCTACCCCTTTGCCCCTTTCAAAATTATCTATACTTTATACAACTTAATCATTTCCCATCTTATAATAATCTTATCTACATCCCTATTAAGACTGGCTCAGTTGCAGCTGAGGGTGTGATTGAAACTGGGGGTTACCTTGGAGGTTACAGATATCTAGCTAGGTTCAAATACAGTTGCAAGGGGGATTAAAGGAGTATGATGTCTTTGAACATGTGGTTATTTTGCCTGGACTGGTGGTTCTTCTTTAGGAGCAGCTCAAAAACAGTATATGAGATATGATACAAGGAGTGTCTTTCAACCAGCCAACTGGAATAAAATGAGCAAAACATACAACAAATCTGAAATACAAGCAGACAGCATAAGTTAATGGCATAAAGGGTACCCCAGAGCAACAAGTTGAGGAAATCTAGGAGACTGTAACACTGATCCCCACAAATCTCCTAACACAGAAGGGCACTCCACAAAGGCAGTGAATCAAAGCAGATTAATCCAAGACTAAAACAAGCAATAACAGACACCCAAAATTGGGAGAAAAAGAACCAGTCCATCACCAAAAGAAAAGGAGGAATCACCAGACAGACTGAGAATTGAAATAGAAACTAGCAAGCTATCAGACATGGAATTCAAAGAAATCATTGTAAGAAAACTCCATGAACTCACAGAAAATTAGAAAGAATTCCGGGGCAGCACAAGGAACTTGTAGAAAATTACACCAGTATTTTAAAAAGACATAGAAACCATTGGTAAGAACCAGAAGGAAATGAAGAACACAATCTTAGAACTAAAGAACACAACAGAAGGAATTCAAAGCAGGTTAGATGAAGCAAAGGACTGGATCAGCAAATTGGAGGACAAAAGGGAAAAAAATAATATGATATTGCAACAAAATAAAAAACAACTGAAAAAGAATGAAGAGGTTTTAAGAGAGATACAGGGCAACATGAAAGGCAACAATATTTGTATCATAGGGATACCAGAAAGAGAGGGGAAGCAAGGGGTAGAAAACCTGTTTGAAAAAGTAATGATAGAAAACGTCCTTAAAATGATGAGTGAAAGAGTCACTCAAGTTTAACAAGCACAGAGGGTCCCAATGAAGATGAACCCAAACAGGCCTTCTCCAAGACACATCATAATTAAAATGGCAAACTTCAAAGACAAAAAGAGAATCCTAAAAGCTTCAAGAGAGAAACAGCAAATAACATATATGGGAGCTCCGATAAGGTTATCAAATGATTTCTCAACAGAAACAATACAAGCCAGAAGGAATGGCAAAAAATAAAATAAAATAAAATAAAATAATTAAAATATTCCAAGTAATAAAAAACAAAGGCCTGAAACCAATTGGAGCAAGACTCTCCTTCAAAATGAAAGGTCAAATAAAGAGTTTCTCAGACAAAATAAGGGTAAAAGATTACACCTCCACCAAACCAGCACTTCGAGAGATACTAAAAGGACTGCTTAAACAAAACAAAACAAAACAAAAAAAAGAGGAAGAAACAAAGAGACAGAGGAACACAGGAACAAAGGGGAAAAAATGTCAATATAGAAGTACCTCTCAATAATAACCTTAAACATAAACAGATTAAATGTACCAATAAAAGGAATATTTCAGAACAAAAGAGGGAACACAGACAGAAAGCGAAGAGATGGAAAAATATATTTCAAGCAAATGGACATAGAAAAGCAGGCTGGGGTAGCAATACTTATATAAGACAAAACAGATTTCACAATGAAGGACATAAAAAGAGACAAAGAAGGACATTTCATAATACTTATGGGAACGATTCATCAAGAAGACATAACCCTTATAAATATATATGTACCCAACCTAGGAGCACCCAAATATATAAGGAAAATCTAGGAGGACTTCAAGAAGAATGTAGAGAGCAACACA
This sequence comes from Noctilio leporinus, assembly GCA_004026585.1. Taxonomy (NCBI): domain Eukaryota; kingdom Metazoa; phylum Chordata; class Mammalia; order Chiroptera; family Noctilionidae; genus Noctilio; species Noctilio leporinus. Next base: position 14,968 of record PVIW01006051.1, on the reverse strand, counting down.
CTAATAGTAGGGGATTTCAATAACCCATTATCAACAACGGACAGATCTTTCAAGCAAAAAACACCAAAGATACTGGCATTGAACAACACTCTAGATGAAATGGGCTTAACTGACATATACAGAACTTTTCACCCAAAAGAAGTGAAATACACATCCTTCTCTGATGCACATGGAACATCCTCAAACGTAGACCACATGGTAGGACAAACCTCCACAAAATAAGCCTCCACAAACTCAAGAAAATTGAAATCATATCAAGCATCTTCTCAGATCACTATGGCTTGAAACTAGAAACCAATCTCAAGGAAATAATCCAAAAACAACAATTCAGGGAGACTGAATAACATGCTATTATATTAAGTAAGGAATGGGTTAACAATGAGATCAAAGAAGAAATTAAAAAGTATCTGGAAAGAAATGAAAATAAATTCACAACACCCAAAACCTATGAGGCACTGTGAAGGTAGTCCTCAGGGGGAAATTCATAGCAATAAAGGCTTATGTAAAAAGGCTAGAAGAAACTTATACAAAAACCTAACCATACAGCTTCAAGAACTAGAACAGCAACAAAAAACAAAGCCCAGAGCAAGGAGAAGGAAGGAAATTATTAAGATCAGAGCAGAATTAAAAAACACAGAGACTAAAAGCACAATTCAAAGGATCACCAAATCCAGGAGCTGATTCTTTGAAAAGATAAACAAAATTGACAAACCATTAACAAGACTCATCAAAAATAAATAAATAAATAAATAAAAAGAGAGACGACCCAAATAAACAAAATCAGAAACAACAGAGGAGAGTCATAACCAATACCACAGAAATACAAAGTACTGTAAGAAATTACCACATATGGTAAGAAATTGACAATCTGGGTGAAATGGACAAATTTCTGGAAATGTATAACCTATTAAAACTCAAACAAGAAGCAGCAGAAAGCCTGAATAGACCAATAACAACTGGTGAAATTGAAGTAATTAAAAATCTCCCAGTTCACAAGAGCCCTAATCCAGATGTTTACACAGGTGAATTTTACCAAACATTTAGGGAAGCACTAACTCCTATCTTCCTCAAACTATTCCAAAAAATCCAAGAAGAGGGAAGACTCCCAAACTCTTTTTATGAAGCCCAAACCAGGTCAAGACACAACAAAGGAGGAAAACTACAGGCCAATATCTCTGATGAACTTAGATGCTAAGATTCTCAACAAAACATTGGCCAACTGGATTCAGCAATATATTAAAAAAATTATACACCATGACCAAGTGGGATTCATCCCAGGGATGCAAGGATGGTTCAATATTTGCAAATCAGTAAATGTAATACACCATGTAAACAAACTGAAAGACAATAACCATATGATCATGTCAATAGATGCTGAAAAAGCATTTGGTAAAATACAGCACCCTTTTATGATAAAAGCCATCAGCAACATGGGAACAGAGGGAACATACCTCAACATAATAAAGTCCATATACAAGAAACCTGAAGCTAACATCATACTCAATGGGCAAAAACTGAAAGCTTTTCCCTTAAGATCAGGAATAAGGCAAGGGTGTCCACTCCCTCCACTTCTATTCAACATAGTCTTGGAAGTTCTAGCCACAGCAATCAGACAAGAAAAAGGAATTAAAGGCATCCAAATTGAAAAGGATAAAGTAAAACAGTCATTATTTGCAGATGACATGATAATGTACACAGAAAATCCCTAGACTCCACCAGAAAACTATTTGAACTAATAAGAAATTTAGCAAAATAACTGGATAAAGTCAATATTCAGAAATCAAGGGCATGTTTGTATACCAACAATGAAACGTCAGAGATAAAAGCTAGAAAACAAATCCGTTTTACTATAGCAATAAGAAAAATAAAGTACTTAGGAATAAACTTAATGAAGGAAGTAAAAGACCTATACTCAGAAAACTACAAAACATTGAAGAAAGAAATTAGTGAAGATATGAATAAATGGAAGCATATACCATGTTCATGGATGGGGAAAATTAACATCATAAAAATGTCCATACTACCCAAAGGGCCATTTATAGATTCAATGAAATCCCTATTTAAATACTAATGCCATATTTCACAGATCTTGAGAAAATACTTCAAAAATTTATATGGAGCCAAATGAAAAACAACCCTGAATAGCCACAGCAGTCTTGAGAAAGAAGAAGAAAGTAGAAAGAATCACAATACTTGATATCAAACTATACTATAAGACCACTGTAATTAAAACAGCCTGGTACTGGCATCAGAATACATATATAGGTCAATAGAACAGAATAGAGAGCCCAGAAATAAACCCAGGACTCTATGGTCAATTAATATTTGACAAAATGGGAAGCAGCATAAAATGAAGTGAGAATAGCCTCTTCAACAGTGGTATTGGGAGAATTGGGCATACAAAAAATTAAAGCTGGATCACCAATTTACACTACACATCAGAATAATTTCAAGATGGATAAAGGACTTAAACATAAGCCATGCCACCATAAAAGTCCTAGAGGTAAACATGGGCCATAAAGTTTCAGATATCTCACACAGCAATATCTCTAAAAGGGCAAAGGAAATAAATGAACAAATAAACAAATGGGACTACATCACTCTGAAAAGTTTCTGCTAGGCTAAAGAAAACACCAGCAAAATTAAAAGGGAACCAACTATATGGGAAAACATATTTGCCAATAATGCCTCAGATAAGAGCTTGATATCCAAAATACATAAAGAACTTACATGACTCAACACCAGGGAGACAAACAGCTCCATTAAAAAGTGTGCAAAGGATCTGAACAGATGCTTCTCTGAGTAGGACATGCAAAGGGCCCATAGACATATGAAAGAATGCTCAATATCACTAGCCATTACAGAGTGAAATTAAAACCACAACGAGATACCATCTCACACCTGTCAGAATGACCATCAGTAACAAATCAGCTAAAAAATGCTGGTGAGGATGTGGAGAAAAGGGAACCCTGGTGCACTGTTGGTAGGAATGTAGACTAGTGCAGTCATTATGGAAAACAGTATGAAATTTCCTCAAAAAACTAAAAATGGAACTGACTTTTGACCAGCATATACTGAAAGAACCCTGTAACACCAACTTAGAGAAACTATGGTATAATTTACAACAGCCAGGTGCTGGAAATAACCTAAGTGCCCATCAGTGGATGAATGGATCAAAAAACTTTGGTACATTTACACAATGGAATACTACACAGCTGAAAGAAAGAAGGAACTCCTACATTTTGCCACAACATGGATGGGACTGGAGAGTATTATGCCTAGTGAAATAAGCCAGTCAGTGAAAGACAAATACCATTTAATTTCACCCAATACAGGAGACAAATGAACAAAACAAATAAACAAGCAAAATAGAACCAGAGGCATGGAAACAAGGAAGAGGCTTTCAGTTTGCAGAGGGAAGGGAGGAGGAGAGAAAGAGTCAAAGGGGAACAGTTTAGTCAAGGAACTAGTATGGATGGCCCATGGACATGGACAACATGTGGGATTTACTGTGGGAGGAGGGGTGGGAAGAGGGGATATGGGAAAGCAGTGAGGGGGGGCACAGAAAAGCGATAAATGTAATAAAGAACACTAACAAATTTTGAAAAATAGAAAACTAAAAACAGAAATGCCTTTTGAGCCAACAATTCCACTGCTAAGGTTATACCTAAGGAATTCTAAAAACACCAGTTCTGAAGAACCTATGCACCCCTATGTTCATAGAAGCACTATTTATAATAGCCAAGTGCAGGAAACAGCCTCAGTGCCCATCAGTGGATGAATGGATAAAAAATCTGTGGTACATTTACACAATGGAAAACTATATAGCTGAAAGAAAGGACTCCTACCTGTTGTGACAGCATGGGTGGAACTGGAGAGTATCATGCCTTGTGAGATAAGCCAGGTGGCAAAGGACAAATACCATATGACCTTACTTAATACAGGAAACTAATGAACAAAACAAGCAGATGAGCAGAATGGAACCAGAGATATGGAATAAAGAAGCAGAATGATGGTGACCTGTGGAGAGGGGGAGAAGTGAGTAGATAAAGGGTAGGGTTTAGTCAAGGAACTAATATGAAAGACCCATTGACATGTACAATGAGGTAGGGATTGACTTTGGGAGAGGAGATGGAGTGGGTGGGGCAAGGGGAGAGCAATGGGTTGAAAATGAAATAATTGTAATACAACAACAATAACTTAAATTTTAAAAAGGAAATAATTAGTTTACTCAGGGATTGAAAGTTAATCTATGTTCAACACATCATTATGAAATGATGCTAAATAACCGAACTGTGACTGAGTTTAAGCATGAGACAAACCAGAAAATCTAAATTCTGACAGGCATCAGAAAGTAATGGCACCCTGGCTAGTGGCACAGTGGATAAGGCGCCAGCCTGGGGACCCAAAGATTGCTGGTTCGATTCCCCAGCTAGGGCACATAACCAGGTTGCAAGCCAGGTTTCCAGCCAAGTCTGTGGTTGGAGACAGGTGAAAGGCAACCATACGTTGATATCTCTCTCCCTCTCTGCCTCTCTCCCTTCCCCTCTCTCTGAAAATAATAAATAAAAATTTAAAAAAGAAAGTAATGGAATTTTTAATGGACTTTAAAGTATACAATCTTACTTTAAAAATATTACTCATAATTAAATTACTTTATAGGCTTGGACAATGATTCAAATAACTGGATTTGAGCATTACTAAATTATAGATAATGTACTTGAGTTAAAAAAGAATAAAGGCAATGCTAAATTAGACCTGACTATATACACAGGTCAGGATCAGATAGAAAGGTAGGAAAAAGAAATGAATTTAATTCATTCTTCCACTGAGATTCAACTAAAAGATTTACACTTAACTTTTTTTATTTTAAACACTAAAATTAGCCCTTTTATTATTATAGTTTAGAAGAGTATCAATAAACATTCCAGAGATTTGAAACTTTGCATTAGTTCTGGCAATGATCAGCTGTATAAATGCAACGTCACTTGGATTCTCTGAGTCTCAGTCTTAGTGTCCATATTTTGAACTAGAATAAGTTCATCAGTAGCATCCAATTATTCTAAAACAGGTTTTCCAGAAACATAATATACCACCCTGTTAAGTTCACTGGTTTCATTATTGGCTAATTAAAATTATAAAAACTCATAATATAAAGCCATTTTATCAATAATTTGCCAGGCCAGGATACATCCAATTGCACAACTAATATTCTGAATTTACACAGAATAAATTGGCATCTAGGTCTTTCCAGAAAGTAGTGAGCCATATAATGTTTTAATTATATTGACATTGGCTCGATACTTTTGAGGTAGACCCCATATATGCCTGATAGAGAAGCTCTGGAGCCTAGTAGACTGTATGGCCTCATTGACTAGGAAACATAGACTTTTAGTCAAGTAGAATCCTTATGATAAAATCTGTGCCCTTGTCTTGGATAAAGGAAATAATTAAAAATCATTCAAATTTTGTATACTATTGTAAAGATAAATGGAGTGTGTATATACTGTTTCTGTTGTAGGGTATACCTCTTCCCATCTCAGTCATCTTCACTATAAGCATTTGATAAAGTTTCTTTAAAGTGAATGAGCCAAAGAAAAATTTGATAATTTTTAAAAATATGGAATAAGGCTTTGTCTCTAGATCAAAAAATGACACAGTAATTATATGCAGTGCTACATAATAATTCTAACTGTAATTTCAGTATAATTATTTTGACATGCACTTACTATCCATCTCCATCATAACTATTATGTATTGATTATGTTACTTTGTCTTTAAGTTCTCCACTAGTTCTTCAAAGAGGAGATATATTTCAAATATGTAGATTAACTTTAAAACATATGGTCCTTACAATACTTAATTTCATCAAAGGGCCTCAACACATGAATATTAATAAAAACAATACTAATATTTATACAGATAGTGTTCTAGAAAACCAATCCTATATTATTTTCTAGTTTATTTTATAAAAGTAATATTCTCAGGTAAGAAATGCTTTTTTTGTAACATTTTATAATATAAAATAGTCTACTATGCTCTTTTCTGTGCCATCTGTTAGCAATGCAAATAAGTTTTGACAAATTCGAATGAGGTTCCTCACGTAGTTTTGAATGGGAAAGAGCATCACACCACACACATTTGCAAGACCAACAGCCATGATTCTTTAGCCTGCGCTGTGACAAGCAACCCTGGTGGATAAGCACAGTGGTGGATCAGCTCATTTCTTTTCCTCTGCAGGCCTCATTGCCCTCCATACAATGTCATGTTAATGATGTGATATAAGCAAACACTACAAATTTGACGAATTTAAAACAAAATTATAATGCATGGAAATACATAATTTTATAGAAAGATTAAAAAACAAATAATAGAAATTCTGTGAAGATTAATTTTATGTGTCAACTTGGTTAGACTATGATGCTTAGTCATTTGGTCAAACACTTGATTAGATGTTTCTATTAAGGTACTGGATAGATGTAATTACCATTAATAATCAGTAGACTACAAGTAAAGCAGATTATCTTTCATAATTAAGACAAGCCTCATCTAATCAATTGAAGGCTTTAAAACAAAGATTGAGATTTTCTGAATAAGAGGGAACTCACTTCAAGACTGGAACATTGAAATTTACCACTTTCCAGCCTAAACAATCTCAAGACTGCAATATTGACTAATCTGAATCTCCAAGTCTTCAGAATTGCCCTACAGATTTCAGACTTGCTGCCCTCCACAATCACATAAGCCAATGACTTAAAGTCTCTTCCTCAGTATCTCTTTCTCACATATATATCCCCTATTGATTCTCTGAAGAATCCTGACTGAAATAAGTGTATTCAAAACATGAAATATATTATGTATTCTCTTTGAACAAAATTCTGTTTATGATATTAGCAAATTGTATACCAATTCTTAGTTTTTGTTTTTTCCCCTAACTTGAGAGACATGTAGTTACCTTTCAACATCACCAATCACGGATATGGAATTGCTAAATCATTTATCTCTCCAGGAAAATACAGCATTATTGAGTGACAATTATATCCTATGGAGAACTTCAATATTTGACCACAGTTTTAAGAGCTCCTGGTTTGGGTTCCACAAGCTCTCTTTAAAATGGTCTACCAACCTTAGTTTTAAGATTAAGATAAACACTCTTTATTTAAAACTTCATGAGTAGCTGAGAATAAAATTGACATATTGAGTTTGTTGTCTTTCTATAAAGCTGGGTTTATATGCTACATATTATGTACTTTCCATAGAAACTATGTTTATGTACTTTCTATAGAACAAATAGTGTCAAAATAGAAAAAAAAAGATAATCATGACTCCCAGTAAATGATGTCTGACTATTCTTTCTCAGTGGGTTATCACATATAACCAATTTCAGTCATTTTGTAGGAGTGCAGTGACACAATCCTACTCTTATTTATAACAATTGCAAAATATTTTCTGAAAGCAGGGTGTATATCATAATATTTTCTATGGCACTTAAACCCTTAGAAATCAGTTCTTAATGAACATCATTTTTTTATATCAGAAAAAAAACTTTAAAAAATTAATCATTGTAGATAGCAAGTAAATTATAATAGCTTAACATTTAGATGAAAATTATATAGTTAGAATTATAAATGGTGTGTTAAAATAATATTTTATTTTTTTGTACATAACAGGATGAGATAAAATAAAATTTTGAAATTATAAATTTTTAGATGTTAAATTATTTTTAATAGCCCATTAAATTTTTGTGGGGTTATCTTTTAGAAAGGCATGTTTTTCTCAAGAGACATATTACGAACAGAGGTACTTACTAACTGCTGAGTCATAGGAGGTAGAATTATGCTCGCCTCTCATGAAAGGATATGGAGACATGTAAGCATGTGTGCAGTTCTTGGATGGTGGCTGATTGGCTAGGAAGGAGACCAAAACAATGGCATTTGTTACTGAGCACCTGAGTGAGGACCAGTTCCTAACAGAAGAAAAATAGCAAGTCTGGAATGCATGAGCTAAAAAACAAAAAACAAAAAAATAAAAAAACTATATGACAGATTAACAAATTCAAAAAATTATTGAGTGAAGGGGAAAGACTTGCTAAAAATCTCACATTAAGAAGCATAAAAAATCAGAAAAAAGAATGTATCCCAAACATCTAACTCATGATATAATTCAAGCAGAGAATGCTCTTTAATAATACCTTAAAATTGAAGGCACCACATTTTATTTACTTTCACAACCATACTCTTTAGTTCCTAACATAATGTTTAGCATATAATAATTTTTCAAAAAATAATTGTTTTGTGGACTCTGGCTGGTGGCACAGTGGATAAGTTGCCAGCCTACAAACCCAAAGGTCACTGGTTCTATTTCCAGCCAGGGCACATAACCAGGTTGCAGGCCAGGTCTCCAGCTAGGTTTGTAGCTGGAGGCAGGTGAAAAAGGCAACCATACATTGATGTCTCTCTCCCTCTCTGCCTCTATCCCTTCCCCTCTCTCTAAAAATAATAAAATAAAATAAAGAAAATCTTTTTAAAAATAAAATAAAATAAATAATTGTTTTGAAAATCTAATAAATTTAGATTTACTTCTGATTAGTTCCAATCAATATAAAATTTCTCCGTAACCCATTTATAGAGAAAAGATGGAAATGATAGATCATACAACTTAATAATTCAAAAACATTTTTAGCATTTGAAAAAACTATAAGAAATAACTTTTCTGTTAATTGAAAACTTGAAGATTTCATTATGTACATTTTAAAGGGGAGTGAAATAGTCTTTCTTTGTCTAAGTCCTTTGAAAAAGTCTTCCTCTTGCATAATCTTATTTACTCCACTTTACCAAAGTCTGAATAATTTTTGACACATTACATGTTTATTTTCCTTCCTGAAATGACTATAAGATAGTCTATCAAATATCCCTCTCAAAATGACATTTCATCATTAGTTTGTTTCATTCATATATGCCAACTTGCTGTCAGCTTGCTTAACTCTTCCATGATCTCATATTTTTATTTTATATTCCATAAGCTCAATTGTTGTGTAAATATAATGCTTTGACTTATCATAGAAGTATTTCATAAGGAGGCTAATACTTTTAACCCAAAATAGGCTTTAGGGTAATAAATAGTTATTTTCTTCGTTGGGTATAATAAAAGAAAAGCTAACTATTTTTCAATAACTTGATTTTCAAAGATTAATATGATATAAAGAATATAGTTGAAAGAATGCATCATATTTTAAAGAAGCTATTCAACTTCAAAATGCAACTTAGATTCCGTGAAAGAACACTAACATCAAAAGCAAGGCATTTCTTGCTATGGCCCACAAACTTTGTTGAAGCTCAAACAGAGCATATTTTCATCTGTCAGAATTGGCAATTAAATTTTACTATAAAGAGATAGGATTTTTAACTTTGAAGCCATGAACATGAAATAATACATCTCTATTTCTGGATCTTTTAAAAACAATAAAAGCATTTATTTATAATATAGTAATAATAGACACTTGAAAAAAGACTATAAATAATACCTGTTTGTCAGAGTTAGTGAACAAGGAAAGAGTGAATTCAGTTTTACCATAAATATTCAGATTTGTATTAATATGTTGCAATAAAATAATTATTTCTATAACATTTCTACTTACTGAATAACAATCACTTCAAGAACCTTTTGAAGAGAACCCCTTGAGATTCTACAACTAATAATCCAACTCTATTTTGTAAATGACAAGAAACTACTCATTTTTATTTTAGAGACAAAGGAGAAAATAAAGCAAAAGTGTACTTACTGTACCAGAATTTCCAGATATTTGAATTATTTTTTTCCATAATGCCATTAAACCAACATCTCCAGAAGAATCCTTCATGGTGAAAAGTGACACTCTCTATCTGCACAGAATGCAAATGAAGTAACTTGTCAACACAAGGTATGTAATCTAAATTATTCCCTCCAGAAAATTTTAAAGCAAGGTGTTTTAACCCAATAATAATAATTAGTAACTTTTTACATAGCTCTTCTATGAAGAAATAGACATTTCACCACTATTCTCTAATTTCAAGAGAATACATTAGGTTAATCTCACCACTGCCAAATACATCAATAGTTTGAAAAAGAAACGCACATTCTGTTCACCTGAACACTTCCCCACTTCAGTCGCAAGAAGCCAATAGTCTGATCCAAAAGCAACCAAAAATAGTAAAACCCCTAAGGCACCAAACAAAGCCCCGAAGAAGATGGCAATATTCAGTCTCATTTTCAATTCACTGGTTTCTCTTTAAATAAAATAAAAAAATAAAAATGGCAGACACCCAGCTTCTCAACAAGAAAAGAATAAAGAATTTTGACGAGGCAGAATTGTCTTGAGAACCGGTTCCTAGCTCATGTGTTGGTGACTTCTCACTCACAACAGCTGGTAGATTGTATCCCCTTTGCTCACCCCTGGAGGGACTCCAGCCCAGCAGCTGAGAATGGCCAGCTATTTTAGGAAACTTATTGAGGAGCTTTCTCTTTCCCATAGGGATCAAAAAATAGCTGACTTTCCCCTGACTGTATCATTATTGCTGTTGGGTAATCCATAAAAGAGGAAAGAAGATGGAATGGTATAAAATAATTGACAGTACTGGCCCAGTGCTAACTGGCTAAACAAGCTCCTGTTAGCCTAGAACAACTCTTAAACCCTTGAAGACACTTAAGACTCTCTTTTGAGGATATAAAAATTGCAGCTATAAAGGTTTCTCTTGAATACAGTTGAAGTTGTAATTATTCCTTTTGGATATTTTGATGATAGAAAATAAATTATGGATCAAATGGTATAACACAGGACTGAGTACAGGTGAAGATTTTAAGCTAGACCTTCAGATGTGTATTAAAAGATCCAGTCCTGGCTGGTAGCACAGTGGTTAAGGCGCCGGCCTGCGAACCCAAAGGTCGCAGGTTCGATTCCCCAGCCAGGGCACATAACCAGGTTGCAAACCAGGTTTCCAGTCAGGTCTGTGGCTGGAGGCAGGTGAAATGCAACCATACATTGATGTCTCTTTCCCTCTCTGCCTCTCTCCCTTCCCCTCTTTCTAAAAATAATGTAATAAAATCTTTAAAAAAAAAAAAAAAAAAGATCCAAGGATGTGGTAACATAAACTATTTTAAGTATTAAAATGTATTTTTATGCAACACATTACTCACATAAAAATAGTTCTTTCTACAACAGCTCTCAGATCTTGTATAAGTCATTTCAAATAATCATCTCAAAAGTGAGCTGATAAAAATTCTCAAAAATATATTGTTTTCTGGATTAAGAGGAAAAGATCATATCTACTTGTGTTCTCTTCATTATAATTTTCCAACTTCCTCAAAATATGAGTCATACTTGACACTCATACAAACCACCTAATAGCAATGAACATACTTTCTTCATGCCTTGCTCCTATGGTTTGTTTGTTTTAATGTCTGAATATTCAGGGAATGCTTTTAAATATTTACATAATATTTTAAAGCTTGTACTCTTCCTATTAGTACTGGTTTTATATTCTAAGTAATAATGAGCCATTACATCTTCTAGGAGGCACCTAAACTCTACTCCTTCCTTCACCACTTCTTTATTTGGTATTTTTAGATGTATATTTGGTAAGGACAGAAAGATGATTCAGTAAGGATGTGAGGCTTTGGCTGCTCCAGTTACATGAAATTGGAGGTACTCAAAGGTCATGCATGTAATTCTAAGTCATAGAACCAGTGATTATGAAGGTTAAATGGAATTTGAGAGTTCACCTCCTCCAATCTAATGCTTAAATTTCCTTTAAAAGACTTCCCATGTCTGACTTTATTCCAATATATGCTGTTGGGAGAACTGGACTGATACATGCACAATTTTTTTTTAAGTGAAACTAGACCACCATCTCAAACCATACACCAGAATAATCCCAAAATGGATCAAAGACTTAAATATAAGATTTTATACCACAAAAATCTTAAAGGCAGTAAAATTTCAGACATTTTACATAGCAATATTTTTGCTTATATGTCTGCTAGGGCAAGGGAAATAAAGAAAGAATAAACAAATGGGACAAATCTAATTAAAAAGCTTCTGCACAGCTGAAGAAACCATCATCAGGCCCTGGATGGTGGCACAGTGGATAACGCACCAGCTTGCGAATCCAAAGGTTGCTGGTTCAATTCCCAGCCAGGTCTCCAGCCAGGTCCCCAACTGGAGGCAGGTGAAAGGCAACCATACATTGATGTCTCTCTCCATCTCTGCCTTTCTCCCTTCCCCTCTCTCTAAAAACAATAAATAAAATCTTTAAAAAAAAGAAGAAACTATCATCAAAATGAAAAGGGTAACAACTGTATGGGAGGACATATTTGCCAATGATACATTGGACAAGGATTTAGTCTCCAAAATATGTTAAGAGCTCATACAACTCAATACCAGGCACACAATCCAATTAAAAAATGGGCAAAAGAGGAGAGAGGGAAGATGGAGACAGAGCGGAGAGCAGTGCTGATGGTGTTCTCGAGTACCAAAGCAGCTAGAGGACAAGATAGGGAGCGTGAGACATTTTCAGGACCCTAAGAATTGGAACAGGCAGCATCTGGACACAGGGGAGCACAGCCCAGAGGCAGAAGGAGGCCAGCAGGACAGTAGGTGAGGCGTTCCCGACCAACCGGCCAGCTGGCTGAGGTTGGCTCTGGGCAGGGGCGGCTCTGCCCAGAGGGGCACATTTGACAGGGGCCAGTTCTGGGCTCCCTGGCAACTGGAAGTCTCAACAGTGAAGTGCGGGCAGCGAGGGCAAACGCGGTAGGGAACGCGGAATTGAACTCTTGCAGGGGAGGGACTGTGTGAGAGACTCACCCCAGCAACAGGGAGAGGAGGCTTCAAGCGGGGCTAGAGGCGGAGGAGAAGAGTCCTGCGGGAAGCTGGAGCGTGGGAGCGGGAAGTGCACCGGCGGGGCGGCGAGAGGGCCAAAAACGGAGCTGCTGGGCCACCTGGGAAACAGCAGCTAGAGGCCCCTGCAAGGGGGGAGGCCCAGCCCTGCACAACCAAACAGGACCCCAGGCTCCACGGGAAACTCCAAACTGCAAGCCGAGCCAGCGAGCTGGGAACTAGTAGCGGGGGTAACTGACTCGTCATTGCCTGAGACAACGGCAGCACCACCCATGCCTGGGAGGGGCTCATCACAGAGGCCACAAAAAGGACTCCAAGGACAGCTGGTTGGCTTGGAGGAGTGGTGCCCACCCCAGAAGGGCTGGACAGTGTAGGCGGACCCCGGACAGTGTTGACGGACAGACCCAGCCTCCTCCTGGAACTGCGGGGGTGGGGCCAGTTGTCACAGGGACCTGTGAGGTTGCCGGCTGCCCTGCAGGGGTGCTGGGTGCTCTTCTCGGGCAGGAACCTCCATCAGGAGTGGGAGGGGGCACCCTGCGGGCTCCAGAACACCGGCAGCCCTAAAACCCAGCCAGGTTGTGGAAGGCCCAGCCTACCTGGGGGCGGACACTCAGAATCAGCCCTACTGTGACAATCAGAGGCCCTGCCACGCGCCAAGACCAGCTAGAATATAGACTATAGACTGCTAAGTCCTGACCAAGAAAAAGAGGCAGCCTTAGGAAAGGGATTGCTGCCAATCTCAAGCACCTGAATTATACCGAGAGCAATATGAACTATTAATCCCCAACATATCCTTTGCAAAAGTTACTTCTCACATACTCTTAATCCCCACCATACCTCAATCCACCTAAATACCCAAGACCCTCCCCCTACTCTTGAATTAAAGTCTACTCACTCTGTGGCTATAACGCATTCCCAGTCCTCAATCTAAGTATTCCTCCCTTCCCCAGCCTTTCTAAACCCTTTCTTAATTCTTTTCTTCCTTCCTCTTTTTTTTTTTTTTTTAATTTTTCTTTTCCTTTTCTCCCTGGTAAAACCCACAGGTTCTGGCTCCACCTGGACCAATCAGAAATCATAAAGGGGGAACACACAGCTAAAACGTTTCTTTATTAATATTGATTTCTCTTTTTCTTGTGACTTTCTCCTCCCATCCATTTTTTTTTTCTTTCTTCCTTTATTTCTCCTTTCTTTTCTCCCTGATAAAACCCACTGGTGCTGGCTCCACCTGGACCAAACAGAGACCATAAAGGGTGAACAGACACCTAAACCCTTTCTTTATTAATATTGATTTCTCTTTATATTGTGACTTTCTCCCTTTTTTTTCTTTTTTTTTTTTCCCCCTCTACTAAAAGACCTCAGGTCCAAGCTCCATCTGGACCAGTCAGGGATTATTAAGGGTGAATAGCCATCTAAACCCCTTCTTCTTATTATTATTATCATTTTTATTTCTTTTTTCCTTTTGCAATTTTTTTTTGTTTGGTTTGGTTTGGTATTTTGTTTTTGGGTTTTTGTTTGTTTGTTTTTGTTTTTTGTTTTTTGTTTTTGTTTTTGTTTATGCTAAAAGCCCGCAGGCTTAGAATACAACCAGACAGCCCAAATAAAGGACACACCAAGAACAGCAAGTGGAGAAAATCTGGGAGACAGCAACATTGAACTCCACAAATCTCCTATCACAGAAGGGTGCTCAACTAAGGCAAGGAAGCAAAGCAGGTTAACCCAAGGAAAGAACAAAAATAAATAAATAAATAAATAAATAAAGAGCAAGCAAGAACAGACAACCAAAATGGGGAAAAAAAGAATCAGTCCATCACCAAAAGGAAAGGAAGAATCCCCAAAAAGAACATAAAATGAAACAGAGGTACCTGGAATATCAGATAAGGAATTCAAAAGAATGATGCTAGAGAATCTCAGTGAGCTCAGCCACATCAAAGAAAACTGTAAACAACTCCAGGAGAACTACAAAGAACTCCAGGGAAATTACAAAGAACTCCAGGGAAGTTACAAGGAACTTACTGAGAACTACAACAGCATGAAAAAGGACATGGAAACTATCAATAAGTGCCAGGAGGAAATGAAGAATACAATTTCTGAATTGAA